>APFE031563133.1:0-23274 GCA_000404065.3 Pinus taeda
ATTGTATCAAAAGAGGAATAGGACTAGAAGCGCATTCTGCTAATCATAGAAAATTGAGAAAAAGGAAAGGGACAAAATGGAGACGATGTTAGCGAGTGGGGAAAACACCCCGAGGGCCCGAATGAGACCCCAATAGATACCGAGAAGTAAAAAAAATTCAAATAATCACGAAATTGAATAGTACCATCAACAACATGTTCAAAGTACATATAGCCAGGAAGAAGAGACATAGCGCACTTTGAGATGGTGTTAGCTTTAGTATTATGTTCTCTAATGATATAATGAAAGGTGACCTCCGAGAAAAGTTCCTTAAGCTGGGTTATTCACTGCATCCAGTGGAGAAGAGAAGGAATGTGAACAACCAACCTACCTTGGATCCATCAAATAGTAGAAAGCGAGCCCCCGGCCACCATAATGCTATCATAAGTGACAACTGAGAAAATATTACATATCCATTCTTTAAAAATAAATATAAAATATTATAATATTTTTTCAAATTATCATTTCATTTATATTATTATTACTAAATAAAAAAAAATTATATATTAAAAAAAAAAAAACATGAACCAAGATTCTTAATTAGGGTATTTACTCTTTTAATCATTGTTTATCAAAAAAAATAGCAAACCACTTCATATAACATTAGTTCATGAAACAATATTCTCAATTATGGGTATTTACTTCTATTTTACCATTGTTTATTAAAAAAAATACCATAACTCACTTCATATAACATTAGTTTATATATGTGTGTGTGATTAAAAATATTCTAGAATACTTTTAATCACATACAGAAATCAATGGTTAATATTTATCTCCAAAGTTGTTTTGGTTATTTTTCTTTTTATATGAAATTGATAAATATATTATATATATATATATATATTATATTATATATATATATATATAATAATAATATATCATGTCATAATAAAAGAAAAATAACAAAACAACTTTGGAGATAAATATTAACCATTGATTTGTGTATGTGATTAAAAATATTCTAGAATATTTCATGGAGGTTAAACTTCCACCATCCATTATATAGTTATTGATAATTAGATTAAATTTTTGGAAGTCATATTGGAAAATAGACACACCTATATGCTTACATTTATTTTTTATAAATTCAAGATTATGTTTTTTTATTTTTTGGTTTGCTCGATTGATTCATGAGAGATTTGTACCTTAATCTCATGGTTTGGTTTACATAGTACTTCATAACATGACAATGACTACCCCATAGGCTTAATATTTTAAATTTTAATGTGTTTAAATTTATTGAAGTTTTTAATACATTTAAGAGCATTTTTAGTACACAACTTGCCTATATATATAATATATATATATATATATATATATATATATATATATATATATATATATATATATAATATATATATTCTTACAAGTGTTTAATATTTTGGTAAATAATATTTTTAGTTTGCTAAGTTGTGAGAGTCTTAGGATGGTTGCAATATTGAGAAACTAAGACCTAAGGGCATCTAAGCTATCAAAATCCCCCAAGGATAACACCCACACTAGGCCACACCAACCCTTTATATGGTTGGATTTCAGGGTTTCAAACCCGTGACCTTCACATCACATAGTGCTTTAACAATACACCCCATTACTATGTATTTTGTGCCCCATGAGCTAATCAATTTAGTAAATATTATATATGTGTATTTCCTTTTAAATTTTATTGTTTATGTATAGCTTTTCTAATAGTTTATTATTTTATAGATAATTTTTTATATACTTATGTATAAAAGAGTTAAATTAAAAATAAAAATAAAAAACATTTTTATGTTGAAGTAAAAGAAATGAAAATAATCTAATTGCAAAGTATAATATGTTCAAATTAAAAATAAATATATCAAAATTAGTGTAAAGTAATAATAGGTAAAAGATTAATATTTAATATATAATTTATGAGAGATTCTTCAGTGTAAATCACATAAAAATTTTAGTTGTCAACGAGTTCGGAACCAACTAGTGTGGTTCATCGTACGAACAAGTTGAAGAAACAGATCGAGTTTGGCATGTTAGATAGACTGAGCAGAGACTCCAATGGCTAAAATTGCATGTTAAATAGACTGAGCAGAGACTCCAATGGCTAAAATTGATTAACAGCTAATTTTTGACTTTAGGACCAAGGTCAAAATTTTATTTATTAATATAATATTATTATTATTTATTTACTATTTATGGAAATTAGTTGAACTAAGTAAAAAATATATAAATAAGTAAAATAATTTTAGTGGTTAGTTTAAAAAGGTAAATAAATTCAAATTACATATGCCACTTGAATGATGATCTTAACCTTGAAGAGTTGTCTTCCCCTATTATTCAAGCATCTCTAGTATATTCTTCTGATCAAAATGTAAAAAATAAAAGGAGGCATAGAGCCAAGAAGAACCCTAATCACAATGCGAAGGAGAAAGATTAGAAAAGGGAGATCTAGTGATAATACATAATGGTCCCTCCCTATACAAGGTTCATCAAAACGTTGAAGCTTATTATTTTTACTTTAATAATCTTGATGGGTTGAAGTTGCCATTACCGATTAGTGATCAACTTCTTAAACCTTATACTACCACTTGTTTGATTGTGATATATTATAGTAGATTAGAGTAGATTGTATGCCATACATATTTATTTCACATCCTTCCTTATTTTTAACATGTTGGTTTCATTAGGTATCTATTTATTTGTTTGTTCTTTAAAACAAACAAAGAAATAGTGGTTTAGTTATATTTTTATATATAGTAATTATAATCTTTCCTATTCTAGGATGGCAGTATCACCCTGCTACTATGTTACTAATAGTTTCATTTGAAGAATCTAGCTAATGTTAGGGTGATGCAAATTATATGTCTGTGAGTACCAAGGATTGCTTGGATTCTCATATACGCTTCATGCGAGCACATGAATCATGTCCTTTAGGGTGAGCACATGTCCGTGAGTTGGAGCAAGATGTTACCTATCCACATACATAATCCTAAGAGAAAATGTTTCTCTTACTATGTAGTTTGTCAGCTAGCAACCCCTACTATGACCCATAAGTATCTAGCTTGAAATGCCTCTTGCCCATTCTCCAATTCGTACATTCATTTATTAGAGGAAATTTGATTTTAAAAAGTTAAAATTGAATTTCCACATCATAATGTGTAAGATCAAAATCCTTTAAAATTTAAAAGGAATAAAGTGTGTCTAGGCACCTAATATGACTTGCCAAATTTTAATTATTAATTTTGGATATAGGTGAATTTTTTATTAATATGACTTACCTACCTTAAGCATGAATGGTGCCCAAGTGACATAAAACTATATTAAATATTAAAAATAAAAATAATATCTTAATCTATATAAATTAGAAAATCAAGATTATTTTTAATGAAGTGTAAATCCTAGGTTGAGTGTGTTTTTAATCAAGCGTAAATCATGGTTTGAGCATTAATTAGACAAGAAAGTTAGAAATAAATAAATAAAAAATCAACCCATATAATATGAATAACATTATTTTTATGCACAAATATTTAGAAATGAATACAAAAATTAGTAATATTTTTAAATTTTTAAATATTACCTTTTATCACATTTTTTTCCGAAGAAAAAAAAACATGTAATTTTCATTAATGATAAAAAAAAATTACATTTTTCAAACACACAAAGTGTGTATGCATATAGAGACAAAAATAGTACAAGTCTAAGCAAAAAAGACAAGGAAGTAGCAAAAGAAGGTTCACAAAAAATGCTATAAACCCCATAGCATAATCCATGAAATAACAACAAAAAAGGTAAGAAAGCTATGACTAAAAACTGCATTTGTCTTTTCTTCTTTTCCTCAAAAGGATGATGTTCTGGGAACTATCATCCTTTTGGACTAGTAGTCTACCTCTTCTTCTTCTTTGGATTCTTCTTTGCTTGGACATGAATTCTATAAGTCCAGTTTGAAAACATACACAACATCGAAATTCTTGTTCTTATAATATAAGACTTGAGACCAGTGGAAGTTGTGGTTTTCCAAATTTATATGATCTGTGAGCCCTTTTTTAAGATCAATCTCCAAATATATCCTAGAAAATGCAGAGTCCATTATTTTTTCTTCTTGGGTCTATTTTCTGAATTTGCCTAGAGTGTTTCCTATTTCTTCAAGGAATTTATGATGCCAAAAAGGGAGGGGAATGTTTAGGAGCCTCATCCAAATCCGCATAGTTGAGACCACCATGGTGGTCGCATCAAACTAAGAGAACCTTGGACTAATGAAAATCTCGGCTTTACCCCAGAACCAAGGACCTTATTTACAACAAAATCCAAATCCTTCTGTGTTTCAAATTCAACTGTAAAAAATCCCTTTGAGAAAAGGTATATGTCAAAATTTAGAGTCCACATGGAGAAGATCCATTGAAATAAAAGCTTCTTTTTCCGTAGAAAGAAAATTCATAATTTTTAATATGAGAAATTACATGTTGTTGATGCCCGAAAGCATATGCAGAACTGTGGCACACATCCACTGTCAAGTCTAGTTGTAGAAGTTATACCCCGTAGGGTGTACAAAAATAGGTGCTGAGACCTTCATGAAAAATATAGAAGTAGGACGGTTGTACAATAAGTATCTATCAATCATATACTGAAATATATACAATGCATAATCAAAAAGTTATTCATCCAAAAATAACTGATAAAAGAGGCCACTGCCTCAGAATAAAAGCTTCATGTATAGGCCAAAATACATTAAATATGCAAATGTACTTTGGATTGTAGAACAAAAAAAAGAGAAGATACCCCAAGGAGATTTACTTACATGGAAGGATCTTTCTTCATTTGTTCGGCAACGTAGGGGCCTAGAATGCTCTATTTATGATCTACAGGGGAAACGATATTCCCTTGTACTGCTTCTTTGAAGGAGACAGAGAGTCCATTTGAAGCCCAAGCTCCATTAACACCCCCTCTCAGCCTTATGTTCAAAATAATAGTTGAGTTTCTGATAATAAAATATTATTTTAGTTGTGTAGTGTCATGTAGAACCTTGCCTTCGTATTGTAGAAATTGAAAGTGTGAGGGTATTCCATCTTTGCCATGAATAATTCATTTGAGGGAAGAGACAAAAAATGTTTCTATTACCCAAACCTCTCTAGACATCCCACTAGGGATTTTAATAAAAATATGGAACATTGCCTTCATATTATTCTTTGCCTGAAAAAATGGGGTCGTGAACTGTGGTTGAAAAGAGGGCCCTATGATTGCATACCATCAAGGAGTTTCCAAAAGGCAACGTGTCCCAGTTGCAACGATGTTGAAGTTAGAAGGAAGAAGTAGAAAGAAAAATTAGGGAACAGGGGCTAGAAGGAGGCCCACTGTTAAGAACACCCAAAACTTTGAACATGATTGCATTGCATTTATATTGAAAGAGGAGGATATAGACACTACAAATGAAAAGATGGTTTCAGATACCAACGCATGTAGTCGATACCAATATTTAGTCCTCCAACTAACACCCTCAATGTTCTATCGAACAACATAGTTTGTGAATGAAAACCCCTCTCTAATTAGCAACGCTTAAACAAGCGAGTATTTAGGCTCTGAGAGTCTTGAATCCTTTCACCACGCAACGGAAATAACACTTGGATTGATTCAAAGACCTGAAACTTGTCAGCGATGGAAGGAAATCCAAAAACCTATAAAACCCTAGTCATCATGTCTCCAAAGAGATAAATCACCCTTTATCACATTTAAGAAAACTTCCATTTTAAATTTGAAACATTTTACATTTTATTTTGATATTCTTTCTTTTTATGTTTTAGAAATTTATACTTTTTTAAATATTTCTCTTTTTTTTTTTTTTTAAGTGAATAATCCCTCTTTTCATTTTAAGAAAATGAATAAATATCATATATATCTTTCAAACTCTTTATTCCCCTTTTTATCACCATTTGAGTGCTACACAATAATTGAGTAGGAAGTAGGTTGAAAATTGCAAGTCAAGAAGGAAGTGAGCTGAAAATTGCAAGTCAAGCAGGAAGTGAGCTAGAAATTGTAGGTCATGCTAATTGCTTCAAAGTTCTGCAAGGATGTTGGATGTATTCAGAAAGGTTTTCCTATGTCTTCAAACCTGCGCTATGATTTTTATGTCGATTTCTAGGCCCTTTCATATATTTGTTCGTCTCTTTTCATATCTAGATAGGTGACCTGAGTTAACCCTGCTTCAACGTTGACATGCTTTGGATCATGTCTGAGTACCTTTGCTTCATGTAAATTTGTTATATTTAACTGAAATCCTAAAGATAATCGACACCGTAAGATATAAGTTTTGTCACTGCCATATATTGGAGAGAGGGTGTTTTTTGCTTGAGGATTGGTTGACTATTCATGGCTTCATGGATTCAATTTTTGACTAGACCAATGAAATTTTTAGTCTAACCTAGAATTTATCAACTATTTTGGGGGTTTGGAAAAACAATTATGCTTCTATGAGATGGAGGGTCAAAAATATGAGGAATGGACAATGTTTTATAATCAAATATTGCCCACAAAATGTGAAACAGGGGATTCATAAACTTGAAAAATGAGTAGTTTTACAGTGAAATATTGTCCATGAAAATTGCCCATAAAAAAATTGGAGATCAAGGATTCAAAAAACATGAGGAGAAATAAATTTAGTGTAGGGGATTTAGAAAAAAGGGAAAAAAATAATAATTAATTAATGAAAAATTATTTTCAAATTTCGTCCACGAAAATTGCCAACAAAAAAATTGGACAATAAGGGTTTAAAAAAATGTGAGAAGTAAGCAATTTTTAACAAAAAATATTGCCCATTCAAATATTTGGAAAAATGTGTTTGACAGTGTTAACTTTTGCGCATATTCATTTTCATATTAAAAAAAAATGTTGCTAAAACAATGTTATTAATTTTAGTCATTTTTTATTAATGGCTAATTTCATTCCTTAAGTTAGGGTATTTATTTGATAGATTGTCCCTTATATTTAAGAATTTATATAATAAATTTGAAACAATATATTAAATTTTGGATTAAATTTGCTTACTAAATCTTGTGTTTATATATATAGGGTTATTTTGATAAAATTGACATTTTTTTGGAAAATTTTGGTAAAAGTAAAATAATAAAAATGATATATTAGAATTTCTCTACATAACATTATTTTATTAATTTCTTTTTTTTTCTTATGTAGTCATTTATTTGGTCTGATGAAGGTGGGTCATTTATTGTGAGGTACATTAATCATTTTTGCATTCAAATACTTTTTTTTAATGTTTAAGGAATTATAGAATGGATCAGGAGTTGACCACTTTTGGTTGTGTACTTGTTCCCTTATTTCACCTAGTGGTTATCATTTGCCCTTAGTCTAGTGTGGACTTCCTTAAGGTATTTCTTTCACTACCTAGGAGAGAAACAAATATGAGGCTTTGATGATGGTAATGTTCCATGTTATCCATACTTAACACTTGTGATTGTTCCCCATATTTTGTCCTACCATATTTTTATTAGTTATTATCAATATTTTGTACTAGTTTCATGTATACCTCATTCCATGGGAACAAGGAGTTGGAAATACTTAATGTTGATGTAGCTATAAGAAAAGAAAAAAACATAAGTTAAATGTTAAAATGTAAAAGAATGGTAATGTATGTATAGCAATCAAAATCCAATTATAGCTTGAGATCTACCCCCTCTTATATAGCCACTCATCCTCGAGAGTATCCATGCATACCATGCTTATCAAAGTAAATTAAACTCTCAAAGAACATACCAACCTCGTTGAAGCAATAAATCGCCCATCATTAAAGGGATAGTATATCATCATTATTACATGATAAATAAATCAAGCTCTTTAAACAAGCCATATCAAATGAAGAAAATGGAAAAAAAGGGAGATTGGAAAAATAAAGAGGAGGGGAGGTAACTCAAGTAGTTAAGCTCTCCCTCTATAAAGGCACTCATGGACAATAGTGTTACATAACCTATTATAAGCTTATGACCCTTTTATGAAGTAAACCTCAAACCCTAACACATATCACTTGCACCTATCATTTGAAAGGGTTGGCCTAAAAACTATTCATCCCTTTAGGGTCGAAGTAGCTAATAGGATCATTTGATAACCCTTTTGTACCTAAGTTTGATAAGATGCATAAATCATACACTAGCAAGGCATTTGAAGTTGGTGATTGCATGAAGTACTTTGATGATTTTGACATTGAATATGGCTCACCTTCATGCTCTTATGGTTCTTGTACCTGTGATGTTTGTCTCACTTAATTCCTTGAGTATGTGTTAGATGGTTCTTCTTAATGCAGCTAAGATCCCTTAAGGGATGATATGATGCTTCTTTAGCTCTTCGAATATTACATATACCCACTTTGATGGTGACATCGAACACTTTTACAAAGGACATTTATCACCTTAAGATAAGCGTTGACCTCAAGTTTGGCTTGTCATAGTTGATGAGACCCTCCCTCAACCTTAGGACTTTGGATGTTGGTGATCTAAGCTCTGGCATTGCTTAGATATCAGGTGCACCTAGGAGGTGACAAGATTCCCCCAAGCTAGGATTTTACCTTCTTAGTGGATGTTTCTCCTCTTCTAACGATGTTTATCATGATTGATGATGATGACGGCACGCAACCCCTTTAAAGGGGATTGTATGCCTTCTACCATAGTGTTGCCATGCCCTAGTATGATGACATCAACCTTATGATGTATCTAATGATGACATGGGATTTCTAGAGGAGGATGTTGGGCTTGAGAGAGTTTTCCTTCATGATGAGCCATCATTTTGATGATGAAACATGACTTTTTGGATAATTCAAACCCTTCGCATCATCCCTTGAACCTTTTCATGGAGAGACATGCCTTTTTGGAGATTATATCACCCTTGGAGGGTTTACTACTCACACCTCCGGGCTAATTAAGGTTTACTTTTAACTTATTACATTATGTTGGTTATGTTTGTGGGTTGGCTTAATGACTTATCCACCTTGTATCATGGATAACTAATTTTTAGGGGATCTTAGTGCAAATTAGAGCTAAATCAACTTAGTTGCCCTGATATATATGGGGACGTCGATTTGTCTCTTTCTTCATTGTCATACTTGGAACATGACTTCTATTGATTAGTGATTCTTTTCTCGTGTGTTGTGGAGTCCTAGTTGAGTGAATTTTTTGGGTGGATTTGTGATATGATGGGGTCTCTTTTCATGGATGTTACATGGTGAAGTAAGTTAGTTTATTTCATTTATCTTGGTATTAAGTTATGTAGGGTTAATGTTATTTTTCTAAGTTGGTTTATTTTGTATTTCCTTTGTTGTCGCTTATTGAGATAAACCTTTCCTCCAAGTATTTGAGAAATAGATATAGGTTTTTCCTTCCCTTAATCATCTAGAAAATGTAGAACCTAAATTTCAAAACATAGGGTAAGTTTGATTATTTTCCCTTGTTTTCATAGATTTTGTATCATCCCAAGGAAACCGTATAATTATTTGTATCCTAGAATCGATGTGCCCTAGATTGAGAAAGCACTTGTTCATCTCTCTTGTGGCATTATTTTCAAATATAAAAGTCAATTTTATTTCTAATTCATGGTATTTTAGGGTTAAATCACAAAAAAAATAAATAAATAAATAAAAAATCATAGTTTCAACATTTAATGACTTGTTCATGTATGCCCTAGGGTTAGACATTGTGTAAAAGTGTTCTGGAGAAGCAAAATTGAAGTTTTTAATGCAACTTTTTAACCATTTTCAAGGATTTATGTCAATGTTTTATTTATTTTTTTGAGCCGTATTAACCTTCCAAATTTATTGCAACTTTTCCCTTAGTTTACTCTCTAATTTAGCCTACATTTCTCATAGTTTATTCACTATTTTCACAGCTAAATTTGTTGTTGTCATAATTTATTGTTTTGCAATAATTTCTTAATTTAAAACCCTATTTTATAGCATCATTTAATATTTTATTCGATTTTGGCATGTTTGAGAAGCATATTTGGCACTCTTTAGGATAATAATAGCCTTTTGATTGACCCATATCTCACTTGAACCAAAATTTGGAATTTATTCCTTCATCCACCTCAAACCCTAATTTTCCATGCCCTTATATGATGGATCTATGTTGTAGGATCCTTAGGGGGGACTTAGCTTAATATCCTTGGGTTACTTGATCCCTAAGCCCTACCAGGGAAGCCTCCCTTATGTTGTATTATGTCATTCACTAAAGAAATGGAAGTAGTGATTGAAATGGCAATGGTGACACTCTCATGTGTTACACATTGTCTATGTCACATATAAAGGCTTTTCACTAGGTGCCATATTTTTCTGTAACCTTTTTGGTGTCATTACCAGAGATCCTTGGGTTTCTTGATCCTCAACTTAAGATCCTTGGGTCTCTTGATCCTCAACTTAAGATCCTTGGGTTACTTGATCCATAAGCTATACCATGGAATCTTCCATTGTGTTGGATTTTGTCTTTTACCAAAGGGAGGGGAGTACTTGTTGGGGTGATAGTGGTGACACTCTCGTGTGTTACACTTTTTCTATGTCACCTAGTGAGGCTTTGCACTAGGTGCAATATTTTGTTTTAACAATCACCACATGACATGACTCCTACAATTGCTTAATGTTCTTATGTCCAAATGGGAAGTTAATTCTATGGATTCAATTGTGGGTTTTCCACTCACATCACAACGGTGCGATGCCATTATGGTTGTAGTAGATAGGTTATACAAAAACACACATTTCATTATAGTTATGAACACTTATGATGTCACCAATGTAGCATGCATGTTTACAAGTGAATTTATTTGATAACATGGGTTACCCAAAAAAATAATTTTGGATAGATACTTTTGGTTTACGTCCAGGTCTTGCACAAGCTTGCAGTTAGCATTATGGGCACTTGAAATTTAGCACAAATTATCATCCTCAAATGGATGGGCAAATAAAAAGATTGAATTGAGTTATGAAGACATGTTGAGGATTCATGTTATGCATAACCAAACCCAATGGAGGAAGTCCCTGCGTGTGATGGAGTTTTCTTACAATAACAATTACAACAACTCAATAAGTATGCCTCCTTATCGAGCTCTATATGGAAGGTCACATAGAACAGCATTGAATTGAGAAATGTTAGAGGACTGAGTGACATTTGGAGCTAAAGTGATCGAATAAATGGAGGAACGGGTGATTCATATCAGATAATGGTTAAAGGAGGTGCACAATAAACATAAGAGTTATGTTTTTGTACAGATTAAAGTTTTGAGATAGGAGATTATATTTTTATTCAGGTCAGACATAATAGGAGCATCATTTAGTTTGTAAAGGGGACAAGGTTGTCACATTGACTTATTAAGCCATCTAAGATTTAAGGAAGAAATAGACCAATTGCATGTTGCCTTGTATTTCCATTCCATTTGCATAAAACTCATGATGTTTTTCATGTATCAGTTTCACAAAATTTTGTTCTTGAGGAATATCACAAACTGAATTGGAAGGAATTGCATGTCTCGTATGTGGAAACCACTATGGTTGAACCATTATGCATATTATACTATAAGGTTTGACAACTTAGACATTGTTTGGTGTACCAGGTTAATATGCAGTGGGACAAGTACAACCCACAATCTTCTACTTGGGAGCATCTGAAGATATCAATATCATCCCTCACTTTTTTTACCATAAATTTGGGATGAAGTTTTATAAAGGGTGGGTGTACGTAACACCCCATTTTGACCTGGGAAGCTACATTTACTTATGTCCTAATTGTATTTTCACTACTTGTTATCTTTGGAAAATTGCTAAATATTGGTACTTCAAATTTATGGACATGTGGGCATACATATATGTAAATGATATGAATGATTACTATTATGTTTTTAATGATGGATGTTATGTGATTTACTTCTAACATGCAATTTTTAATTGAAGGATCTTGGTACGTGGTTACTAGGTTTAATGATATGCTTAATGTAATCACATGTAAATAGTACATGGTTATGCATGAGATCATGTTGTAAACTAACTTACAAGTTGAATGGGCTATGTGATAGTTGGAGAAGTGTGTTATTAAGTAGTTGATGCCATGGATATCAAATGAGAAATGGAATGATATGAATCATCCTTGAGTTATTTTATATTGGTTTGAATGCATTTCTATGATAGCTGGGAAAATGTAGGTTTTTCAAGTGGCACAACTACCTAGAACTATATAATCAATGACAATGCCATAGTATAGTCCATTATAGTGTGTTGATTGTAGTTTTATCAAGAGGGGTGAAGGCATTGTCCATTTTTATCCTTCGAAACTTGGAGTAGATGAAGAATTGTGTTAAGCCACGCTCCCCTAAACATGTGATGATGAATACCAATTTCCTGTTGGGGAATCTTGGTCTTCCATTTATGAATCTTTTTTGGAGTTAGGTCAATATAGTTGATGCTCTAATATAGTGTAGCAAAGGAAGGAGGTGATCTAGAAATTCAAAGTAGGTGAGGGAGGAAGGGCATTCAAATTAGTTGGAAGTGTTGTTAGGTTTTGTAGTGCCTGGCTTATTCTCTAATATTTGGTATTAAATGCTTAACTAAGTAATGTTAATCTAGGGAAATGTTTCATTCATTTTAAAATTGTTGGGATTGGTGAATTTATGCTATTATAATTAAGTGTAATGATTGATTTAATTTCATCATGATGTTTATTACATTATCAATTGAGTTGTAAGCATATGGAATGTTTGCATTAGATGTGATGGTGCTTGTTATTAGTACCGTACTCGTGAGCTATGTATGCGCTAAGTACACAGACATACATTGTTTGTGTATATTATCATTAATATGATATATTAAGAAAATTAAGCTTGTTTGTCACTTGTGTATAATGTCTTAGTATATTAATTAAGTTAATGATTTGGTTAGAATTAATATTATTGATTAAGTTGATTGATTTTATTAGAGTTGATGTGATTTATTGAGTTAATTGATTTAATGAGGTTAATGCTATTATTAATTTATTTATATGTTAATGTTTGTATTAAATTGATTGAATTAACATATGTGTGTGTGTGGAATTGCCATGTGTTAAATTGAATTAATTAACTTTGGTATGGTTTAAAAGTTATCTATTACGTTAAGATAGGATGCCAAGGAAGGCTAGCTCTAATGATGGGTTGAGCTTTTCGAAGAGAAGGTGGAAGGAGGGGTAAGGGGAGGGATTTTGGAGAAGCGAGGGGCGTTGAGCATTAGGAGAAGGATTTTTGGTCTTGTGAGGGAGGAGAAACATAATAAGGGGAATGGGAATTTTGCACTGATACTAGAAATTGGAATTGGGATTTGACTTTATATTCTGGACATACTGGAGTTGTGTCTCTAGGACTTTGGGCACAGAGGTCTAGGAAGCCCCCAAAGTATTCCTCGAGCTGGGGAGACAATGACACTATTCCTATCTAGCTATCAAGATAAACAGTCAATTTTAGGTTATGGATAATGGATAAGGGACAACTCATCTTAGCAAGATCAAGCAATATAACATAAGCAAACTTGTGTATAGGTATTTTTCTATCTTAATGCCTAGTTTAGTTATGTATAATTTATTTATTTATGGTGTTATATAAGGTTTCCAAACTAGAATTTATATTATAAATAGAAATTTTATTTTGATGTAGTTAGAACTTATAGTGATACAATGATATAGTTGAAATTAACAACATAGTATACAATTGGTATAGTTAGAAATGAAAATTTCTTTCTATTCAAATTTCCATGCTTACTACATAATTTAGTAGATTCAAATGATATCTTAGTGAAGGACATCACATTATTGGTTTAAAAGTGCTTATTCCCCCTTCGCGAATCAATTTTTAACAATAGATGCACCTCATCATGGTGACACAAACTTTATTGGGCCAAAAAGTTTTTTGATTAGGTCAAAGGTATAGATTGGAGCATCTTTATAAAAATAAAAACAAGGGAAAATCTATCAATCATAATAGGCCTTGGAGTGCTTTTCATGGCCTCATTATTTAGTAAGGAAATATATAAGTCTTCATCTGCACATTTCAAGATAACCAATCATTTCTCTAAGTCGACTATGGTATTAAGAAGTTCAATTGTTGAGTGGAGAGATGGGATCTCACATGCTATGGATAAAACTACCTCAATGCCATAAACAAGCTAGAAGGGTCTAAACCTTTGGTAGCCTTCGCAAATATCTAATTGGCCCATGATCTCAAGAATAACATGTGACTCCAATTGGTTTTATGTTTTTTTATTATACTTTGAAAAAAAATGAGAATTAAATTGACTAAATTAACATATCCATTAGCCTCAAGATAATACAAAGTGGAGAAATCACTTGTAAAGCTTGATTATGAAGATAACTCATAGAATACCTCATTCTTGAAATGTAGGTTGTAGTAGGAGATAAATTGTGTAGGTACATCGAAAAAAGTGATGATAGGGTTAGAAAATAAATGGTTCTCCATGTGAGAAGTGTTATTAAATATTGACATTTCTTTAGCCCACTTGTTGAAGTCGTTTATGGCCACAATGATGTACTTACGACTTCCACTAGCTAGAGGGTAACATTCCATATAGTTGATCCCCCAATTGCAAAATGGATTGATGGTAATGATGGGGTGTAATGAAGTGGAACTTTGATTTTGTAGGTGAAAGTTGGGAAATTATAACATCACATAATCACATGAATGTAACCATGAAAAGGGGAGTGATAGAAATATCCCACATTGAGGATTTTCTACATGACGGTGATTCATAATAAATTGTTGCACCAATCATCACGATAATAGTTTTTAATAATCCATTATGTATTGGCATGAATTAGGCACTAACACACAATGGTATCAATTCCTTGTAGATAAAAGTTCTCATAGGAGGAGATAATTAGGATATCAATAGTGAATGTGTCAATGGTCATCCCAAGAGAGATGGGGCCAAATTTTTATATTTGAAGGTAGAATGGCATTTCCATACCATTGTCTATCTAACAATATTAGGAAAAGATGCTCATTAGGAATGGCATCATTGAGAATTGAGTATATTATACTAGTTGTGAGGTTAGTGATGAACTAGGCAAGGGAAATACTTCAAGGTTGAACTCATGGAGTATGACTATCCAATGACTGAACTTATCATTGAATAGTCATCATCCCAAGATGTACCACATGGGGTTTGAATTCACCACAAATCTTGTTTGGGGAAGTTCAATAAAGTGTGGAGATTCTGGATAAATGGACCATGGGGAAGACCAACTTCTTGTCATGGTTGTATTTTTAGGATGGTCTTGATATGTTTTTACTAATATAGTTATTGATGTGCTCACAACTATCTTCCCTTCGTGGAACTAACATGTTGATGACAGTAAAAACCAAAGTGGAAATGCAAAAGATAAATTCCTCCTTAAAGAGAAGGGGTTTGATAAGGGTGTTGTGGTGGGTAGGTGTTTCAATGCATAAAATGACTATTGATCTCGATCACTCCAAACAAAAACAAGGATATAAAATAATAGTGGAAAAAAACATGGGCATGTGTTATGTAGTTGGGAATAAACTTACTACAAAAATTTCATTTGTCTAGGAGGCTCCATAGTTGGCATAAAGGTCATGGTGGGCGAAGCTTTATAATTGCCTATACTTTTAAAGTATTAATGATAATCCCTTAATTCAAGATAAAAAAATCGAAGTAGACATCCAACATTGACACATAAATCACAATTGGGAAGTTTTAAGAAAATGTTATTGCCAACTTTGAAGGAAGAAAATGAAAAGATCCTTTAAGTGTTGTGAGTGTTGTTTCAATCTATATGTGAGATCATCAAGGTAGAATACAAAAAAGTGGACCATATCATGGAATGAAAATGATTTTGTTTGTTGAGAAGTTATTCCAATGTTCTTAAGGGAAAGGGGCATGACATGATAAAGTGAAATTCCCTATGTTATGGTCAATGTGTTCTTGAATTGATCCTCATGGTCGATATGGATTTGATTATACATGGAGAACTTGTCCAATAAGGAGAGGAATTCATGGTTAATGCATTCATGAATCACTTGGTCAATGAAATGAGTAGAGAAGTTTCCTTTGGGACGAGTCTGGTTGATATTCTTGAAGTTAGTGCAAATATGAATATTGTCATGATTTTTAATATGAGGGATGAGATTGGATACATATGGGTAGATAAAATATATGTTGTAAGGTTTATAAATTTCTACTTTATTAGCAATGGATTTTGTAGGGTCAATAGGTCATTATTTTGTTGAATGAGTGTTGCATTCACTAATGTGTTGAAATAATGTTTGATAATATAGGGTTCTATGTCTAGTACTTTAGAATATGACTAAGCAAACATTTCATGGAACTCTCAGCATAGTGCTTTCTAAGTTGTAACCTATATGGGGGAATAATCAGTGATAAGAATATTTCAATGACCCCACTAGTAGCAAAAACATCAATAGAAATGGTTCTAAAAGGGATAAGAAGGAAAAGTTTGGTAAGCATGTGAGTGGGTTAGAAACGAGAAAGAGTTTGCTTGTTAAAAGGACAAGAACCCAACAAGTTGAATATGTGATATTTCTTTAGTGATTAAAGAAATTGCTATAAGAGGGGTCATTAATTGGAATAACTAATCTCCTTAGGAATTAGGACATGTGGATCCTATGGATTAACTAGAACGGGAAACAAAAACAAAAGAAAATATCATTCATGGTTTTTTGATCATTCTTTGATATGTTGGGAGAGTTACATGGATGCTTTTGGGTTGATTGAGAAACCCATGACCACTAAATAAGAACACTTCAAGGAATTGAACATATCACAATTCCATCACATTGATATGAAGAGGATCAAATCATGATATGGCATTATTACATATAAGAGCAAGGACAATGTGTTCAAGTTTATATGTCTAAGATTCAAAAGTAACCCATTCTTTTAGGTATTCCACAATAATAAATTTGGATATTAGTGAACCACTTTGGAGGTCGAAATAGGCTCCAAAGGTAGTTGTAACTTTTGAATTGGAAGCACACATGAACCAAGTAATAAAGCTTTTAATCTTGAGCTACACATGAAAGTGGCCTAGCAAAAGTATCAAGAAGAGGCATACAAAAAGGCATGAAATAAGAAATCACAACTTAGAAAGAAAAATAATCCAAAAAACACTACAGACATTGTGATGTCGATGGACACATGGATACAAAGTGTTGGAAGCTTCATCGATAACTATACTTGAAAAAATACAAGTCTAAATGTGTTGGAAGTTTCATCAATAATTGTAACAAGATTGAGAGAGGCTTCTCAGTGAGTGTGTGTTGCATCCTACAAAGTGCAGTAAGGTTGGTGATCAGTTTTGTATTTTATTATTTGGGACATTATCCTAGGACGAGAGCCCAAGTAAGTTCCATTATAAACTTGTTAATGGATAACTATTGATTGGGCAGAATTATGTTTATGTGTATGTGATTCGGATAAAGTAATTTTGCTTGAACTAAATATTTTTGGTTAGAACTTAGGAACTTAGTCTTGTATTCCATGGCTTCTTGGGAGCGGGAGCAAAGGTAGGAGCAGGGAGTGACATTTTCAAAAGCACCCAGGTCAGGAGAGAATTTTATATAATATGTATTTTTATATATTTTGATGCATATATGTCAACAAAAGCATGTAGAATGATGAATTAGTGATTAAAAAAACATAAAAACATGGATTAAACCATATAACATCATTCATATAGTAGTTATAATATTCATCAACCACGGGCCCACAAATTACAAGTTCTCATTTATATAACATGTAAGGGTGCACATAACCAAAATAACAGTGAGTGAAATCCAGCTTTGAACTGCAAATATATCAACAAATAGGCTCTAGATGACCTATAGCATCCAAAAAAATCATGCTACAACAAATACCTACATATCATCAAAATCAATGCCTATCTTGAGATCTTTGTCATTAATATCACCCTCTAAGCATTAACATAAGATAGAAAAAAACATAACATGTCAAGTGAAGATTTTGTTTGAGTGATGGATACATTTGTAGTAGGGTCATGATAGCGTAGTTTGACAACCAATGTCACTAACATCAAGGTACATAGAGGGCTTGGTGTTCTTGATTAAATACGAGTGGTACACGTCCAAGAAGGGAGTAATGGTAGTTACATAGATGAAATGTTTAGGATAGAATGTAATTCCAATTTGGAAAGAAACATTATTTGGATTATATTGCAAGAGCCAAGGGAAAGTGAAGAAATAAATGCACTCTCTAAGTCAAGGTTTAAGAGGAGAACGAAAAGGTAAATGCTCTTTATGATAATGTTCCTTAATGTGATCCTTTTTTGTAGCTTTATTTGATGAACTTTATTTTAAAACATATGAACATCCATGACCATTTCCATTGAGTTGGTTGCAAAATAATTCCACCATGTGAATCATGAGGCATTATAAAGTTAACTTTTGCATCAATGTCGATTTTGTTGATGTGATGTGATGTTTAGAAGTTCTCATCTATGGGAGAAGGTTGCTCTCTTTTACAAAAAACAAAAATAAATATTGCTTGGTCAAATATGGTGGGGCCTAATTCATGGAGGCACATGGGGGAAAGGATAAAACAAGTTTGGGAAAGAAGTTAATTAACAATAGTTAGAAGAAGGGTACCTTTCAGCACGTTATATATAGGACTTGGAGAAACCTTTGGAGGTTATTTGTTTCCACCTTCTTTATAATTGAGATTTTATGGGTCCCAAAATCCTCTCATATTCTGAGGCATGTTTTGAATGGAATAAGTTCCAAGTATGGCTCTGAAAGGATAAGAAAACTAAGTTGGCCAAGTATGCAAATGACTCAAAAAACAAACAATCTGCTCATCGGAATGCCAATAATTCAAGAGGTTGATTAAATGTGTGGTATGTATTGAGTGATCAAATTCATTGGTCCAAATGGTCATTAATTATCACATGTAATTATGATACGGGTTAGAACAAATTGAAACCTTTCCAATGAGCTAGAGAAACTTAAAAGTAGAGTCCATATGAGATATATATGGCCTCTACAAGACACACACACACATATTTCATTAATAGGTGCATTCTAAAACCAATATAGAATTTGTTACATATGTCTATAATGAGACCACTATGATCCCAAGTGGAATCACCATGGGTAATGATATCATTGAAGCACCAAGTGGAAGTCACACCAACTCTTGTTACTCACCCATCTAGATATAGCCATGTAAGAGTATACAAAAATATTCATATAGAGCTTTCCCGTGATAGGTTAGAGTAGTGAGTTCAACTCAACAAGCTAGTAAAATTTTAAGAATCCATACTTATCTTAAAGTGTAGAAACCTTGGCGAACCTTTTCAATTCTTAAAATGCCAACCATAAAATGTTTGACAATTTTTTTGTAAAAATACTAAAATTTATAAGAATTTTATATAGTTTCTATAGATTTTCGGTGATGTTTAGAGTAAAATAATTATATGTTATAAAATTTGAGCAAATGGAATGGAAATTTGTCACTCCCTTTTTGGGAAAAAATGGAAAATAGCCTATGGGTGAAATTTAGCCCCACTTATTTTTTAGTTTTGGTCAACAAGGTGACTTATTCATACAATACTAGTCAAGAAGATTCCAAGGGAAGTCAAATTTTTATACCTTTGCTTATATTTGGTTAAGTTTTTGAATATCTCTATAAAAACAGCATAAAGTGATACTAGAAGGAGGCAATGTATAATCTAGGCAATCTTTTGAAGGAAGAAAATGCAAAGATCCTTTAAGTGTTGTGAGTGTTGTTTCGATCTATATGTGAGATCATCAAGGTAGAATAGAACAAAGTGGACCATATCATGGAATGAAAATGATTTTATTTGTTGAGAAGTTATTCCAATGTTCTTAAGGGAAAGGGGCATGACATGATAAAGTGAAATTCCCTACGTTATGGTCAATGTGTTCTTGAATTGATCCTCATGGTGGATATGGATTTGATTATACATGGAGAACTTGTCCAATAAGGAGAGGAATTCATGGTTAATGCATTCATGAATCACTTGGTCAATGAAATGAGTAGAGAAGTTTCCTTTGGGACGAGTCTGGTTGATATTCTTGAAGTCAGTGCAAATATGAATATTGTCATGATTTTTAATATGAGGGATGAGATTGGATACATATGGGTAGATAAAATATATGTTGTAAGGTTTATAAATTTCTACTTTATTAGCAATGGATTTTGTAGGGTAAATAAGTCATTATTTTGTTGAATGAGTGTTGCATTCACTAATGTGTTGAAATAATGTTTGATAATATAGGGTTCTATGCCTAGTACTTTAGAATATGACTAAGCAAACATTTCATGGAACTCTCAGCATAGTGCTTTCTAAGCTGTAACCTCTATGGGGGAATAATCAATGATAAGAATATTTCAATGACCCCACCAGTAGCAAAAACATCAATAGAAATGGTTCTAAAAGGGATAAGAAGGAAAATTTTGGTAAGTGTGTGAGTGGGTTAGAAACGAGAAAGAGTTTTCTTGTTAAAAGGACAAGAACCCAACAAGTTGAATATATGATATTTCTTTAGTGATTAAAGAAATGTTATAAGAGGGGTCATTAATTGGAATAGCTAATCTCCTTAGGAATTAGGACATGTGGATCCTATGGATTAACTAGAACAGGAAACAAAAACAAAAGAAAATATCATTCATGGTTTTTTGATCATTCTTTGATATGTTGGGAGAGTTACATGGATGCTTTTGAGTTGATTGAGAAACCCATGACCACTCAATAAGAACACTTCAAGGAATTGAACATATCACAATTCCATCACATTGATATGAAGAGGATCAAATCATGAGATGGCATTATTACAGATAAGAGCAAGGACAATGTGTTCAAGTTTATATGTCTAAGATTCAAAAGTAACCCATAGTTTTAGGTATTCCACAATAATAAATTTGGATATTAGTGAACCACTTTGGAGGTCGACATAGGCTCCAAAGGTAGTTGTAACTTTTGAATTGGAAGCACACATGAACCAAGTAATAAAGCTTTTAATCTTGAGCTACACATGAAAGTGGACTAGCAAAAGTATCAAGAAGAGGCATAAAAAAAGGCATGAAATTTGAAATCAAGACTTAGAAAGAAAAATAATCCAAAAAACACTACAAACATTGTGATGTAGATGGACACATGGACACAAAGTGTTGGAAGCTTCATCGATAACTATACTTGAAAAAATACAAGTCTAAATGTGTTGGAAGTTTCATCAATAATTGTAACAAGATTGAGAGAGGCTTCTCAGTGAGCGTGTGTTGCATCCTACAAAGTGCAGTAAGGTTGGGATCAGTTTTGTATTTTATTATTTGGGAAATTATCCTAGGACGAGAGCCCAAGTAAGTTCCATTATAAACTTGTTAATGAATAACTATTGATTGGGCAGAATTATGTTTATGTGTATGTGATTCGGATCAAGTAATTTTGCTTCAACTAAATATTTTTGGTTAGAACTTAGGAACTTAGTCTTGTATTCCATGGCTTCTTGGGAGCGGGAGCAAAGGCAGGAGCAGGGAGTGACATTTTCAAAAGATCCCAGGTCGGGAGAGAATTTTATATAATATGTATTTTTATATATTTTGATGCATATATGTCAACAAAAGCATGTAGAATGATGAATTAGTGATTAAAAAAACATAAAAACATGGATTAAACCATATAACATCATTCATATAGTAGTTATAATATTCATCAACCACGGGCCCACAAATTACAAGTTCTCATTTATATAACATGTAAGGGTGCACATAACCAAAATAACAGTGAGTGAAATCCAGCTTTGAACTGCAAATATATCAACAAATAGGCTCTAGATGACCTATAGCATCCAAAAAAATCATGCTACAACAAATACCTACATATCATCAAAATCAATGCCTATCTTGAGATCTTTGTCATTAATATCACCCTCTAAGCATTAACATAAGATAGAAAAAACATAACATGTCAAGTGAAGATTTTGTTTGAGTGATGGATACATTTGTAGTAGGATCATGATAGCGTAGTTTGACAACCAATGTCACTAACATCAAGGTACATAGAGGGCTTGGTGCTCTTGATTAAATACGAGTGGTACACGTCCAAGAAGGGAGTAATGGTAGTTACATAGATGAAATGTTTATGATAGAATGTAATTCCAATTTGGAAAGAAACATTATTTGGATTATATTGCAAGAGCCAAGGGAAAGTGAAGAAATAAATGCACTCTCTAAGTCAAGGTTTAAGAGGAGAACAAAAAGGTAAATGCTCTTTATGATAATGTTCCTTAATGTGATCATTTTTTGTAGCTTTATTTGATGAACTTGATTTTAGAACATATAAACATCCATGACCATTTCCATTGAGTTGGTTACAAAAGAATTCCACTACGTGAATCATGGGGCGTTATAAAGTTAATTTTTCCCTGATCGATGATATCCCGGGCTTTTGTACCAAGAGATTGAAGATAGGCAGTGACTCTTACCTTCCAATAGACGAAATTGGTCCCATCAAAAATTGGTGGCCTGATCGATGCTTCTCTCTTGTAGTTTCTCATGATGATAGATCTTCCTTCAAGCGATCAAGCTTCTTCTCAAGGACCTGCTCTGATACCAATTGTTGGAAATAATACTGAGAGGGGGGTGAATCAGTATTATCTGGTCAATTATTTTCTTTTTCAAACCTAGAACATATACGCTACTTCAGTTAGAGAAAACCACGTATATATGCCACTACAGATAAGGAAACCCGCGTATACCATACAAACTTATAATTTAAAATCTTCTACAGATGTTGAACATTAATCTGTGCATCAGGATCATATAAATAGTAACCAGGAACAGAAAAATAGAGCAGAAGACAATCACATACAAGAAGAAAAGATTTAAGGTGGAAACCCAATGTGGGTGAAAACCACCTGCTGCAATATGTCTCTATCTTTTCAATTAGAAACTTCTTTTTACAATGATTATGTACTGGTGCAGTCCTTTACCAGTACTCAGGCTGCTACTTGCAGAGAACTACAACCCTCTCTCATTTTCCAGCTTCTCCTGGAAGGGAGCTACAACCCCCTTAGTTCTTGTACTAGTTGAGATACTAGTATGCGGGCTGCTACCTGTAGAAGACTACAACCTTCTCTTCCTTCCAGGGACCACGTTTCATAAATTTTTAGACTGGATCCACAAATAACAATAAGAATTTCTGCATCAACCAATCACCTTTTCAT
>APFE031563137.1:1198-12500 GCA_000404065.3 Pinus taeda
GTGGTTCCCTAAGGCTTTGATCTTTGGCCTAGGGAAAAGTGTCCAAAAGATTTTAATTTTTCTCCTAAACTGACTTTATAATTTTTATAAAGTTAAAATCTAATTTAAAAGTGACTTTAAAGTGATAAAGTTACTAAGTCTAATTTTAAAGTGACTTTTATAAAGTCAATGTAAAATTAGAAAGGAAAAATGACTTTGGAAATAAATGACTAAGTGGGTCTTTATTAAAGTGGGGTGAATTAAAAAATAGAAAGTGAGATTTAAATGTGCATTTAATCTCAGCCATTGATCTAAATCTATTTCAGCAATTGGATTTAGGGATCACCCAAAAGTCACTTGGAGTTATATTAAGGGAGGAAAAGGAAGAAAATATCACATTCGATTCAATTCTTTCATGAGAAGATTGAGAGAAGGAGAGCAAGAGAGCAAGGGAGATTTCTGGACAGTGAGCTGTGGAGTATCAGCAGCGGAGTTTGAGCAGCAGAGTAACAACAGCGAAGTTTCAGTAGGGCAGTTTTTCAGCAAGACTGAGATAAGTTGTAAAAGTTTGCTTGCTGATTTTTGCTGAATATTTTCTTGCTGTAAAAAGGTTTTTTTCAAAAATAAAGAAGAGCTCTCAAACTGGTTTTCCCCAAGAGTTGTAGGGGTTTTTCCAGGGTTACGTTGACCAAAAATATCAGTGTTTTAATGTGTTTTAATGGCTGTTTATCACTGCTGATTTTTATTTCTGCAATTTCCAGCATTCTGTAAAATTTCCAGAATTTGTGTTTTCAACAAATTTATTTTTTTCATCTTGTTGAATGTATGGTTATGGGAAAGGGCATTTAACTACATGGGAGAAATAAGGAGACACTGAAAACCGGGGTGGGAAAACAGAAATTTTTACAAAATAGACGAACTTACCTCTCCCTAGAGCTTTCATGAGTATGTCTGCAACTTGCTCATCTGCGGGAATATACTATAGCTAGACTGCTCCAGCCTACACACAATCTTTGATGAAATGACTCTGAGTATCTATCTGTTTTGACCTGGTATGAAACACTGGATTCTCAGAGAGCTTGATGCAACTCTGATTATCATAGTAGACACTGGTCGCTTACATCCTTTGCATGAACAAGCTTACTAGCAGCTTCCAAAGCCATATAGCTTCGCATGTAACTATGCTCGATGCCATATACTTATCTTTTATAGAGCTCAGTGCTACTGACTTCTGCTTCCTGTTGCACCAAGAGGCCATCCCTAATCCAACGCTGAAGCAGTATCTATAGGTACTTTTCCTGTCCACTGAACTGCCTGCCCATTCTGCATCTGTGAACCCACATAGTATGATGTCATCTTTTCGGGTATATCTCAATCCATACTTGATTATGCACACACATACCTCAAAATGTGCCTTGTTGTTGTCCAATGTACCCTCTTCAGTTCCACCATAAACTGACTGAGGGTATTGACTGTGAAGCAGATATCGGGCCTAGTGTTGACTAGATACATGAGAGAACTGATGAGCTATCTATACAAGGTGGGTTCAACATCCTTGTCGTCTAATGCATCTATCTTCTTCTAGTTGGTGATCATGGGCGTAGACATGGGTCTACAATCTTGCATTCTGAACCTCTTAAGAATATCTGTCGCATATATTCCTTGACCAAGGAAGATCTCCCCGTCCTTCTGCCACACTTCCAATCCTAGGAAATAGTTCATCAACCCCAAGTCTTTCGTATCAAACTTTGTTGCCAAGTTCCTCTTGCAGTCCTCTATGAGCCCTGATGACCCTGTCAGAAGAGATCATCCACATACAATACTAGGATGAGTTGCTCATCCTCTACCATCAAATAGTTGTTAGTTTTTGTAGCATCGGATGTGTTCTAGCCACGAAGTGGCTAGAATACATGAGATCTCCAAAACCCACAAACAGTTTTTGTAAATTCTGCCTAGAAATGACTTAGTTAGATTATTAACTAGTTTTTAAATATTTCCCTAGTCTAAACTTAGGGAATATGGTTAATTAATCAATATTAATTAAGTCAAGGTGAGAATCATCTAGAAACTTACACAGATCGTTCCACAGATGATCCTAACCATTGATTAAGTTTTAATCTTGGTCATTGGTGCTCCAACAGAGGATTATAAGAGAAGGT
This sequence comes from Pinus taeda, assembly GCA_000404065.3. Classification (NCBI taxonomy): domain Eukaryota; kingdom Viridiplantae; phylum Streptophyta; class Pinopsida; order Pinales; family Pinaceae; genus Pinus; species Pinus taeda. Next base: position 3,337 of record APFE031563137.1, read on the forward strand.
CGATGTGGTGATGGAGAAATCACTTGTGACACTTGAGCAGTTCAAATTCTTGGCAGATTGATTTCCAAAATAGCAGCAGTCAGTTGTTGGAGAAAGCTAGAGATCGAAGCAGTGTGAGGGGCAGAGACAGTGAGGCTGGGGGAAGTATTCCAGATCCAGTGAGTACATTTGCAGAGAGGCAAAAGATCCATAGAGAAGTTGATGCAAGGGCAACGCAACAACTTCTATAGGCAAGTTTGATTTGCTGAGAGGGAGAGACGTCTTCGGTTCTAGAGGCCAGGAAGGAGTCCTAGAGTGTCGAAGAAGCATCTTTCTAGTCAACAAAAGGCATAACAAATTCATCAAAGACCAGTCAGAGGCTTGACATCAAGCAGGTTGTGCAGAGGCTGACGTAGAGGGTCAAAGGGCCGAGTTTCTGAAGGCAAGTTGTGCTGAGGATTGCCTATGGGGTGAGGAAATTCCTCACTAAAGTTTTGCCATTATTTTTCTCTGTATGATTGCTAGATTTTGACATCTAGTTGTACTCAGAATTTCTCACTGCTGCTTACTAATAAAACCCTCAGTTGTTGCACCGGTTTTTCCGCATCAGGTTTTTTGGGGACATTTGTCCAAAAATAATTGTGTTAATTTATGTTTGTGCTAGCATTTCTCAGCTTCCAACATTTTATTTTTCCATAGAATTTTATTTGTGAAGGTTGCAATGCATTTATTTCGATATTTGTCATAGCAAATAAATCATTAATTAATTAACAATTACGAGAAATAATATTAGTTGTTGCAATAGGATTCTGGTTTTCAGAATTTCACATGGTATTAGAGTGCAGTTGATCAACCGGAGAGCTCAAAGGTGAAAAGAAGGAATTTTGCTGCTTAGTGTGGGCAGCAAGTCAAAATTCCCAAGGGCAGTGCAATCTTTTGCCATGAGGCCGAGTTGCTTGAGGAAGACTGATTTTTCTGAGAGGGGTAGAAAAATTTGATCCTTCCAGATCGAGTGATTCCAGAGGCAAAGGAAGCAACTCATATTTTTTTTTCATTGGGCATATCTCTAGATGGATGCAAAGGTTTTCGCAGTGGTTTGCTAGAGTAGAGTGAGTGTCGAGGTGGAAGAGAGAAGAGTGCACGCATAGGGAAAATTTTCCTCAGGGAACTTCTAGTCTCAAGAAGTTTTATTTTCCTTGCAGATTGGCAGTAGTTGTGAGCAATTCTTCTCACTCCAAAAGGGAGTGTGAGTAGCAAAGTAGCAACCAAGCAGAAGGAAGAGAAATTTTTCAACAGTTTGTTGAGATAGCCACTGCAAGGCTTCGTGATCAGGACAGGTTGGATGGAGCTTCCAACTACGTCATCTGGAAGAAAAGGATGTCCTTCCTTCTAGATGAATATGGCCTGAAAGCCTATATTGATGACGTAGTCGCGGTTCCTCAAGATGCAGATTAAGAAAAAGAATACAAAAAAGAGATGGCGCAAGTAAAGTGGTTGATCCTAGATGGAGTTAGTGATCATGTTGTCTCCAATAGCTGGCAAAGATATTGCCAAGTAGATGTGGGATGCTCTCTCCACGTTATATCAGGGTGTTTCTGAGTAGCGGAAGATGTACCTAGAGGAGAAGTTGAGACTCATCTGGATGCAGAAAGGGGAAGAAATAGACCCCTTCCTTACCAGGATTTAGGATGTTCGAGACTAGTTGTCAGTTGTTGGGGCAGCGCCTCAACCCACATAACTAGTGTGATTGGCACTCATCAATGTCTCATAGGAATGACAAGTCTGTACAAAGCATATTGGGCAAATATAGGCTACCAGACGGGGATATAATGTGGGCTCATTTGCAGAACAAGGGGTTGAGACGATCTCTGGTAAAGAGCTCCATTAGTGGCAGCATCAGATCGAAGACGGTGGCCCTCGCATCAAAGGGTCCCAGTCAGGGACAAGGGGAGCAGAGAAAGAAGAAGAAGGACCTGTCAAAGGTTAAGTGATTCAGGTGTGGTGAGCTCAGTCACTATAATACCCAATGTCTTCTTAGGAAGAAGGACAAGAGGAGAAGTAGGACTAGCAGGCAGATTCAACAGAGATCGATAGGATTTCCTCCAGACTGGAGGGAGACTTCGCTACGTTTGCAGATATACCTCCAAGAGTGAGGTGGGGATTTTGGTGTTGTAGCCCTAGAGAGCTACAGAAATTGGGCAGGGCCCTTGAGGAGTCCACCTCATGGATCAATACCTTGCTACAGGGGCCCACAATATTTGGTAGCAGGTTGGATCAGTGGTAGTGGGTGCAGTCAGTTCCAGAGTGATAGTTGTAGATTAGTTGCAGCGAGATACTGGGGAGTTTAGTGCAGTGTTGACAACAGAGTAGGTGTCTTAGTGCAGAGTTGGCAGCAAAGCAGATCTTTTAGTGACAATGCAGATGCTAGTAGAAGTCAGAGACTCGGGAGGCATATGCATCATACTACACACAGTTGATTCAATATTCTAGATACTTTTTAGTTGCAACAACAATAGATGAGAGGGAGTTGCAGTGAAGATGCAGTGTTGGCAGTAGTACAACAGGGTCAACAACAACACAGATGTAGCATATATCAAAGTTGCGCAATGATTCGTTGGCAGCAGCAACAAGACATCAGTAGCGTGACAGGAGATGATGCAGAGACAGGGTGTTGTGGCAGGATGTGCAACACTAGAACACATTCCTCGCTAAGAGCGAGTGTTAGTTTTTGTATCATCAGATGTGCTATAGCCATGAAATTTGGTGGAGAGGCTAGAATACAAGAGATCTCCAAAACCCAGAAATCGTTTTTGGAAATTCCACCTAGAAATGACTTAATTAGATTATTAACCAGTTCTTAAATATTTCCTAAGTCTAAACTTAGGGAATATGGTTAATGAATCAATATTAATTAAGTCAAGTCGAGAATGATATAGAAACTCACATGGATCGATCCAGAGATGATCCTAGCCTTTGATTAAGTTTTAATCTTGGCCGTTGGTGCTCCAACAAAGGATTATAAGAGGAGGTCGATGTGGTGATGGAGAAATCACTTGTGACACTTGAGCAGTTCGATTTATTGACAGATCTATTTCCAGAGTAGTAGCAGTCAGTTGCCAAAGAGAGCTAGAGATCGAAGCAGTGTGAGAGGGGCAAAGACACTAAGGTTGGTGGAAGTATTCCAGATCCAGTGAGTGCATTTGCAGAGAGGCAAAAGAGCCATAGAGAAGCTGATGCAAGAGTAGCGCAACAACTTCTAGAGGAAAGTTTGATTTGCTGAGAGGGAGAGACGTCTTTATTTCTAGAGGTCGGGAAAGAGTCATTGTGAAAATTTCTGAATCTATACACATAAATCCTACTGCAGTTACTGGTTTAGCATCTCCTACTTGTTATTTCATTCAACAAGTTATTTAATTTATAAACAGTGATGAAAAACACTACTGCAAACTACACTAACATACAGATCATAGACTGAACAATAGATGAGACAAACACACAAGGGACACCATTATTTTTTGACAACGTGTCACCGAAAAAACCCAATGAGGGAAAACCGATGCAGCAGATAGAGGGTTTATATTATTAAGCAAGCAGAATCTGAGTACAACAGGTTGCCTCTCACACCGGCTAACCTTTCAGAGAAATCACAACAGTAAGAAATACATACGAGGGTTTACCTCGTTCTTTAAGTCACAACTGATCTACTGAGTGTCCTAACTCCGGCAAACACTGCGAAATCCCAGCACAATCACTGCTTGGGCCAGTGTCTTGCCTCTAGGAGACTGTGTCACCCCTTCTGCTAGATCAATTTGCTGGAGGAAGACTGTTGTTAAGCCCTCCCGGCTCAAAACCTCACTTCTCTAGCAAAATCTCAACTCCTAACGAATATCCTGCACTTCCACTGCAAGAGACCCTCTTGGCCTACGTCAGCACTACGTGAGCCCCTTTTAGCGTTGCGTAGGCCTCTGTGCTACCTCTCTAATGCTATTGTTGCCTCTCTACATGGTACTCTTTGGCTCGGAACTCTTTTCTGATCCAAATCTATGCTTCTACCCCTCTTACTGCAACTCAGATCACCTATTCGATTTTCTCAGTAAACCACGCCCTAGAAAAATCGAACTGATTGATCATTTGATGTATCTCTAACTGACCCTCAAGCTTCCTCTTATACTTTTCCTGTTGATGAATCAGCGGCCGAGATTAAGTGCCTAATCAATGGCTAAGATTAAAACAAACTTGATCCTCGCCTCTTAGAAGCTTCTCACCCATATTTTTATTAATACCCATTAATATTTTTATTTTCCTAAGTTTAGAATTAGGAACCCCATTAAAAATATTAATTATTTTAATAACTCACAATCTGGGTGGAATTTCTCCAAACGATTTCTGGGTCTTGGAGATCTCATGTGTTCTAGCCCCTCCATAAAATTTCGGAGCTAGAGCACATTCGATGTTATTAACCAAAATCAACACTCCCTCTTCGCGAGGAATGTGTTCTAGCAATACTTCCCAATAGAAGCATCACACTGATCCACGACATCGGTCCTTTGCGCTGGTGATGTTCAACCTATTGCCTCTCACCTACTGCGTTGCTGCCCATGACATTTCCATTGTCACTATTACATTTGTACTGCAACTCCCTCTCAATATGTTGCATCGTGCTGGCCATAGCACTGTCACTGCTAACTTCTCCACTGCAACTCAGTTGTTGAGAAGTAAGCAACTGAAATAAGTCGCCCAAAAACTGACATGTTGGTTAGTATGGATACCCTGTGATGCTAAAGCTACCTCTGTTGCTAATTCATTTTGACACTCTAATGCTACTACACTGCTATTGTATCTACTCTGTGCCTCCCGCATTTCTCAACACTCTACTTCGCTGCTTTAGAATTTGGCACTCTAGCTCTGCCACTGTCGCTCCATCATCCCTCGTACCAAATGGCTCCTGTCAATCTGCTACTGTCATTAAGGGCTCCCTGATCCAAGAGTTTGGGTACCTCAAGGATCCTACCCCTTTGTGTAGTCCTCCCGACTACAACTCAATATCATCCCACCTCTTCTCGAGAGGTGCATGAGCACTCCTGGCACAGTCCTCGTCATCGTCCTCCTTGTTAGTTTTCACTGGAGCAGCCTTCGAGTCAGACTTCTCTTCCTTGCCCTTCTTCCGAGAGCACTGAGTGGTGTAATGTCCTAGTTCCCCACATCTGAAGCATCTGACTTTGGTTATGTATTTATTTTTCCTCTTTTGCTGCCCTAGTTGTCTTGCTGATGTGAGAGTTGCATCCTCCTCTTCCTCCTCCTTGACTTTGGCTCCTTTTCCGCTACTTCTTGCCTTGGTTAACTGCCTGATCTCTTCTTATCGAAGAGCTGCCCACATCTCCTCCCAACTGGGGAGAGAAGCCCTGCCCAAGATGATTTGGACAAAGGTCTCCCAGTCTTCATTGATTGCATTTAGGGCAGTTCTGACCATGAACTCAGGATCTAGTGTAGACCCTACAGAAGTCAGCTGGTCTCGAATCCCTTGCAACCTGAGAAGGAAGGGATCAATTTTTTCTCCCTACTGCATCTAGTACTGTCTTAGCTGGTCCTCAAGCAACATCTTCCGTTGGACAAAAGTTCCCACATACAAGGTGGTCAAGGCCTCCCACATCTCCCTTCTTGTTTCCTTTTCAGCAATATGTGGGACCACATGATCCTTGACCCCGTCCAAGATCATGCATTTTGCCTTTGCTTGAGCCTTCTCGTATTTCTTAAGAGGATCAACATCGACTGGTACAACCACCACTTTCAAGGCATAATCCTTGATGCGATTCTTGTCCAAAACTGCCAGGATCTTGGCCTTCCAGATGACAAAGTTGGATGCTCCATCCAATCTATCTTGATCTCTTAGTCCATTAATTGCCATCTCTACTCAAACAAGTATAGAACAGGTTCTCTTCTCCCTCTCTCGCTACTGCCCAGCAAGACTTGGATCTGGATTTCTTTGGCGCTATAAATCCTCTAAGGAACAGGTTCCTTCTAGACTCCCTCTGAGTCTTGATTTCCTTCACAGAAATCCTCCTGCCAAATAATATCGAATCACCCCTTCTCCAATCCTCCTTTGTTGCTGCTCAGCAACCCAGGCCTAGATTTCTTTGGCAAGAAATCTGTTTAGTAAGCAATTCCCCCTACCTTGGTTCAGTGTCCTCAGACACTGTTCTGAACTTCAGATTCGATCTACACTGCTTCCTTTGCCCCAACAATTGAAGAATCTGAGCTCCTCAGGCTTTGCGCAGTCACTGTGTGATCTAGATCAACTCCTCCTGGCCACTTCGTCACTCCTTCCAGGCTCAGAAAGATAATGTGGCTCTGCGTGAGCCTGATCTGCCCCTCTTCTTCTACGATGGCCTAGATAGCTGACACAGTTATTGCGTGGGCTTCTCTCAGCTACTGCATCACCCTAACCTGGCTTAGAAAGTTGACGCAGGAACTGCGTGAGCCTCTTCTGCACTACGTCACTCTCCCTTTTGCGTCTTTGGCTCTGGAACAACGTTGCCACTTGGGACAGCTGCTTCTTTGCAATAGATTCGATGAATCACTCAATTGATGGCTTCAGTGTCCTATGATTTGCAATGCTCTGATACCATGTGAAAATTTCTGAACCTATACAAAAAATCCTACTGCAGTTACTAGTTTAGCATCTCCTACTTGTTATTTCATTCAACAAGTTATTTAATTTATAAATAGTGATGAAAAACACTACTGCAGACTACACTTAACTACAGATCATAGACTAAAACAATAGATGAGACAAACACACAAGGGACACCATTATTTTTGGACAACACTTTCCTGGAAAAGCCCAATGCAAGAAAACCGATGTAGTAGATAGAGAGTTTGTATTATTAAGCAAGAAAAATCTGAGTACAACAGGTTGCCTCTCACACCATTTAACCTTTCAGAGAAATCACGGTAGCAAGAAATACATATGAGGGTTTACCTCGTTCTCTAAGTCACAATTGATCCACTGAGTGTCCTAACTCCAGCAAACACTGTGAAATCCCAGCACAATCACTACTTGGGCCAGCGTCTTGCCTCTAGGAGGCTGCGTCACCCCTTCTGCTAGATCGATTTTCTGGAGGAAGACTGTTGTTCATCCCTCCCGAATCAGAGCCTCGTTTCTCCAGCAAAATCTCAAATTTTTGACGAATATCCTGCAGTGCCACTGCAAGAGACCCTCTTGGCCTACATCAGCACTGCGTGAGTCCCTTCTAGGGCCGCATAGGCCTCTACACTGCCTCTCTCATGCTACTGTTGTCTCTCTACATGGTACTCTTTGGCTCAGAACTCCTTTCTGATCCAAATCTCTGCTTCTACCCTTCTCACTGCAACTCAGATCACTTATTCGATTTTCTCAGCAAACCACGCCCCAGAAAAGTCGAACTAATTGATCACTTGGTGTATCTCCAACTGACCCTCAAGCCTCCTCTTATACTTTTTCTGTTGATGAATCAATGACCGAGATTAAGTCCCTAATCAATGGCTAAGATTAAAACATACTTGATTCTCGCCTCTTAGAAGCTTCTCACCCATATTTTTATTAATACCCATTAATATTTTTATTTTCCTAAGTTTAGACTTAGGAACCCCATTAAAAATATTAATTATTTTAATAACTCACAAGCTGAGTGGAATTTCTATAAATGATTTATGAGTCTTGGAGATCTCATGTGTTCAAGCCCCTCCACAAATTTTGGAGCTATACCACATCCAATGCTACCCAAAATCAACACTCCCTCTTAGTGAGGAATGTGTTCTAGCAATACTTCCCAATAGAAGCATCACACTGATCCACGACATCGGTCCTCTGCGCTGTTGATGCTCAACCTGTTGCCTCTCATCTACTGTGTTACTACAACTTGTATTGCTGCCCATGACACTGCCATGGTCACTTCTACATCTGTATTGCAACTCCCTCTCAATATGCTGCATCATACTGGCCATAGCATTGTCACTACTAACTGCTGCACTGTAACTCAGCTGTTGAGAACTAAGCAATTGAAATAAGTCACCCAAAAACTGACATGTTGGTCAATCTGGATACCCTGTGATGCTAAAGCTACCTCTATTGCTAATATCTGCTGACCCTCTAATGCTAATGCGTTGTTGTTGTATCTTGTTATGAAACCAGCTCACAAAAAGATAGAAAAGAGAGATCTACGCCTTAGAATTCAGCCTCTTCGAGGGGGCAACCTCCTTTATATTACACAAATGAACAATTTTTAGATGATTCAAATGACAAAACCTCCTTTCTATATATAGGAGACTAAGGAGTCACAATATAACCCAGGCGACCTAACAATAATAATATAAAGCCACAAAAATAACAATAGAAGGATTCTATGGGGCACAGTAATAAAAATATGGGGACAATAGGGGCACAAAAATATTAATAAGGGATACAACTACAATAGTAATGGGGTAATCACTAGTATTATAAGGACCTAACATGCCCCTCTCCTTCAAAAAAAGTGTTGTCCTCAACGCTTGAGTAGTTATGGATGCTTCTATATAAAATTCTCATCCTCTCATGTGGAATCTTCAGCAGATAAGTTCTTCCACTTGATGAGGTACTCTAAAATTGATCGATTTCGTAGCTGTCGAGTTCTTGTTTCTGTGATTGCTTCCAGTTCCAATATAATTTTTCCTTCCTCGTCAAGTTCTGGCAATATTGTTTGAACTAGGAGCTTGTCGCCTATAACCCTCTTTAAACATGAAACATGGAAAACTGGATGCACTCAAGATGCTGCAGGAAGCTCCAATTTGTATGCCATAGTACCAATCTTTTGCAACACCTTGTACAGACCATAATACTTTGGTGATAATTTATTATCCTTCTTAGCTTGCTTGAGGGACATTTGTTTATATGGTTGTAGTCGTAGGAACACCCAATCACCTACATCAAAACTTCTTTCGCTGCAATGTTGATTTGCCTGTTGTTTCATTCTATTATGTGCCAACACGAGGTTATTTAAGAGTTGGAGGACTTGTTGTTGATGTTCGATGTGATGTTCCACTGCTTGAACCTTAGAATTTTCTCTTTAAATATGATGTGATGGATGGTGGCTGATACCCATAAAGTGCCATAAATGGGGTCATTTTTGTTGTTGTATGGAAGGAAGTGTTATACACCATTCAGCCAGAGG
>APFE031563137.1:19381-100571 GCA_000404065.3 Pinus taeda
ACCCATTATTAATTTTTTTTCCTAAGTTTAGACTTTGGAACTCCATTAAAAGTATTAATTACTTTAATATCTCCCAAACCGGTTAGAATCTTTTCAAACCATTTCTAGGTCTTGGAGATCTCATGTGCTTTAGCCTCTTCACCAATTTTCATGGCTAGAGCACATTCGATGCTACCCCTAATCAACACTCCCTCTTAGTGAGGACTGTGCTCTGGTAATACTCCTCACTAAGTACCCACCTTGATCATCCAACATCAATCCTTGTGCTGATGCTAAGCCTCCCCGCCCAACATCCTCTGCACTGCTACATCATGTACTGCAGCCCATGACCCTGCCACTGCCACTCCTGCATCCGTACGATAGCTCCTTCTGCATCTGTGTTGTTGTTGTTCCATATAGCCAGCACTGCCTCTACACTGCATCCTCTTCTCCTCACGCTACATCGTGCTGCCCATAGCACTGCCACTGCTAATTGCTGCACTGCAACCCAGTTACTGAGAAGGAAGTAACTGATCCACCCAACTCTGACATCCCTGTCAGGCTAGAGACTCTCTCGATGTTGAAGCTCCCTTTGCCGCTAACAAGTGCTCCCTCTATTGACCTCTGCACTGCTACAACAACTCCATGCATCTTGCACTATTGCCCACCTCTATGTGCCATCCTACACTAGTGCAACACTTCCGTCCTTCTCGCACTGTTGCAGCCTGCTGTCCCGGGACTCCTGCACTATAGCACTCTCTCTCGCTCCATCTACATCCTTCTCCACCAACATCTACCAGTCCTACTACTCCTCTTCGGGGCTCCTATAGCAAGGTATAATCCAAGAGGTTGGGTACCTCAAGGATTCTGCCCCTCATCGCCTGTAGTCCATCTGACTACAGTTCGATGTCACCCCACTTCCTCTCAAGTGGCGCATGAGCACTCATGGCACAATCGTCATCTTCCTCAACTTTTTTTTCCGCCCTCACTGGCGTTGCCTTGGTCTTAGAAGCCTTTCCCTTGATCTTCTTCCTAGGACACTGGTTCGCAAAATGACCTAGTTCCCCACAATGGAAGCACTTGACCTTGGAGAGGTCCTTCTTCTTTCTCTTCTTTTGCTTTCCCGCAGATGCGAGAGCTGCATCTTCTTCTTCCTCCTTGATTTTGACCCCTTTTCTGCTACTCCTTGCCTTGGTCACCCATTTAATCTCTTCTTGACGAAGAGCTGCCCATAATTCCTCCCAATCTAGAAGGCTCAACCTGCCTAGTATGCTCTGGACAAATACCACCAAATCCTCTGAGATTGTATTCAATGCGGTCCTCACCATCAGTTCCTGATCCGGCGTGGCCCTTATGGAAGTTAGTTGGTCATGGATCTCGTTCAATCCACCGAGGAAGACATCTATTTGCTCTCCCTTCTGCATCTGGTATGAACGCAGTTGATTTTCAAGTAACATCTTCCTCTGCACGGAAGTATGCTGGTACAATTTCTTCAGAGCATCCCACATCTCATTTTCCGTGTCCTCGGCAATATGCGGCACCACATGATCCTTGATCCCATCAAGGATGACGAACTTCACCTTGACCATTGCCTCCTCGTACTTCTCATTTTCAGTTGGGTCAACTGGGATCGCTATTATTTTCAAGACGAAGTCCTTAATGCGATATCTGTCTAGAATGGATAAGATCCTGGCCTTCCAAACCACGAAGTTGGATGCTCCGTCCAACCTATCCTGATATCTCAGTCCATTCACAGCCATTATGCTGCTCTTCTTCTGACTCCTCTAAGTCTCTTTACTTCCCTCTTGGAAGTCCTTGGTTTGACTCTCTCTGAGTCTCGATTTCCTTTATGGAAATCCCTCCTCCTTGGTCTTTCCCTATTAGGTATTATTCTGACCACAATACCCCACTAGCTTCGCTCCACAAATTATCCGTAGCCTCCTATACCCCAGCAACTTGAAGGATTGAGCCTTTAGGCTCTACGCAATCTCGAAATTGGCAAAATCTGCACCTCCTGGCCACAGAGTCGATCCTTCGTCACTAAGAAAGATGATCGGGCACTGTGTAGGTCAGGTCTGCTCCTACTCCTGGCTCGAACTGATGACACAGACCCTCTGCATCACCCTTCCTTGCTGCTTTCTGCTAGGAACAACTTTTGTCACTTGGGATAACTGCTTCTACTGCTACTACTCTGTTCAGCTGATGCCTTCAGTTATCCTGTGATCTGTAACCACACTCTGATACTATGTTGGAATTTCTAAGTTTAACTTGTTAGAAATTCTTCCTGTACTATCTGATTTATTTCTTCCTACTTGTTCAATTACTTAACGAGTTATTTACCATATAAATACTGAAAATAAATACAAGTACAATATCAACACATATAGATCGTCAATTGAAAGTAAACAAGCACACAAGTGACATCGTTGTTTTTGGACTAATGTCCCCAGAAAAACCCAATGTGGGAAAACCGGTGCAGCTATTCGGAGGGTTTTATTATTATGCAGTTTTAGAATATAACCTGGGTGCCAGAAATGGCTCACCCAATAGAGAATTCCCTCGATAGTAGTACCTCTCAGTCAAAGACAGATATTCCGACTAAATCACCAGATGAACGATCCCACAGCAACAATGCAGCTTCTGCTACTCTACATCACTCTGATAGGGACTGCATCACCCTATCCAACTCTCCAGCTCCCAGTGTGTCCCATGAAATCTTCCTACGTTGCCTTTAGGCCCTGCGTCAGCCTCTCTGGCCTCTATGTCAGCTTCTAGAGCCTCTATGTCAACCCCTAGACCCTCTGCATCTCACACGCTGGCCTCTCTGGCTCTGCGCAGCTCTTGGCTTCCTCTGCAAGGCCTCTAGCTGGCTTTGCGTCAACCTCTCCCGGCTCTACGCTAATCCTCCTAGTACTAACTCTGTCTCTCTGTTATGTATTCACTGCCCCTCAGCGGCAACTCAGATCACTCACTCAATTTCCTTAGCAAACCCTGCCCCAGAAAACCGAATTCTTGATCTCTCTTGGTGTATCCTCGAACTGACCCTCAAGCCTCCTCTTATAATTTTCTCGTTGGTCCATCAACGACCGAGATTAAATCTCTAATCAATGACTAAGATTATATTTGGCTTGATCCATGACTTTTGGACTCTTCTAACTCGGTTTTATATTAATACCCATTAATATTTTATTTTTCCTAAGTTTAGACTTAGGAACTCCATTAAAATTATTAATTATTTTAATGTCTCCCAAACCGGCTAGAATATTTCCAAACCATTTCTAGGTCTTGGAGATCTCATGTGCTTTAGCCTCTCCACCAATTTTCATGGCTAGAACACATCTAATGCTACCCCAAATCAACACAAAGGTTTCCCAGTCTTCAGTGACTGCATTCAGGGCGGTCTTGACCATGAACTCAGGGTCTAGTGCAGACCCCACGGAAGTCAGCTCGTCTCGAATCCCTTGCAACCTGAGAAGGAAGGGATCAATTTCTTCTCCCTTCTACATCTGATATTGTCTTAGCTAGTTCTCAAGCAACATCTTTCGTTGTACAGAAGTTCCCTCATACAAGGTGGTCAAGGCCTCTCACATCTCCCTTGTTGTTTCCTTTTCAGCAATATGTTGGACCACATGATCCTTGACCTTATCCAAGATCATGCATTTCGCCTTTGCTTGAGCCTCCTCGTATTTCTTGAGAGGATCAACATCAACTGGGACAACCACCACTTTCAAGGCATAATCCTTGATGTGATTCTTGTCCAAGATTGCCAAAATCTTGGCCTTCTAGATGAAAAAGATGGATTCTCCATCCAATCTATCCTAATCCCCTATTCCATTAACTACCATCTTTGCTTAAACAAGTATAGAACAGGTTCTCTTCTCCCTCTCTTGTTGTTGCCCTAGCAAGACTTGGATCTGGATTTCTTTGGCACTAGAAATCCTCTAAGAAACAGGTCCCTTCTAGACTCCCTCTGAGTCCTGATTTCCTTCACGGAAATCCTCCTGCCAAATAATGTCGAATCACCCCTTCTCCAATCCTCCTTTGCTACTGCTCAACAATCTGGACTTAGATTTCTTTGGCAAGAAATTTGTTAAGGCAGTGATTCCCCCTACCTTGGTTCAGTCTCCTCAAACATTGTTCTGCACCAGCAACAACAACATCCCACCAACACCTCAGATTCGATTTGCATTTCTCCCCCTGCCCTAGCAACTGAAGAATCTGAGCTCCTCAGGCTCTACACAGTCACTGTGTGAGCTAGATTAGCTCCTCCTGTCCACTGCGTCACTCCTTCTAGGCTCAAAAAGATGACATGGCTCTACGTGAGCCTGATTTGCCCCTCTGCTTCTGTGCTAGCATAGATAGCTGATGTAGTTACTGCATGGGCTTCTCTCAACTATTGCGTCACCCTCACCTAGCTCAGAAAGCTTATGCATGCACTGCGTGAGCCTCTGTGTCACCTCTTTTGCACTGCGTCACTCTCCCTTCTGCGTCTCTGGCTCTGGAACAACACTGTCACTCAGGAAAACTGCTTCTCTGCAACAAATTTGTTGAATGACCCGACTGATGGCTTCAATGTCCTATGATCTGCAATGCTTTGATACCATGTGAAAATTTCTGAATCTAGACATAGAAATCCTACTGTAGTTACTAGTTTAGCATCTCCTATTTGTTATTTCATTCAACAAGTTGTTTAATTTATAAACAGTGATGAAAAACACTACTGCAAACTACACTGACATACAGATCATAGACTGAAACAATAGATGAGAGAAACACACAATGGACACCGTTATTTTTGGACAACACATCCTCGCAAAAACCCAATGCGGGAAAATCGGTGCAGCAGATAGAGGGTTTGTATTATTAAGCAAGCAGAATCTGAGTACAACAGGTTGTCTCTCACACCGGCTAACCTTTCAGAGAAATCATGACAACAAGAAATACATATGAGGGTTTACCTTGTTCTTTAAGTCACAACTGATCCACTGAGTATCTTGACTCTGGCAAACACTACGAAATCCCAGCACAATCACTTCTTGGGCCAGTGTCTTGGCTCTAGGAGACTGCGTCACCCCTCATGTTGGATCAATTTGCTAGAGGAAGACTGTTATTCAACCCTCTTGGCTAAGAACATCGCTTCTTCATCAAAATCTCAAACTTCTGACGAATATCCTGCACTGCCACTGCAAGATACCCTATTGGCCTGCGTGAGCCCCTTCTTGGGCTGTGTAGGCCTCTACGCTGCCTCTCTGATGTTACTGCTACCTCTCTACCTGGTACTCTTTTTCTCAAAACCCCTTTCCGATCCAAATCTCTGATGTTACCCCTCTCATTGTAACTCAGATCACCTATTTGATTTTCTCAGCAAACCACGCCCCAGAAAAATCAAACTAACTAATCACTTGGTGTATCTCTGATTGACCCTCAAGCCTCCTCTTATAATCTTCTCGTTGATGAATCAACGACCAAGATTAAGTCCCTAATCAACGACTAAGATTAAAACAGACTTGATCCTCTCCTCTTAGAAGCTTCTCACCCATATTTTTATTAATATGCATTAATATTTTTATTTTCCTAAGTTTAGACTTAGGAACCCCATTAAAAATATTAATTATTTTAATAACTCACAATTCAAGTGGAATTTCTCCAAACGATTTATGGGGCTTAGAGATCTCATGTGTTCTAGCCCCTCCATAAAATTTTGGAGCTACAGCACATCTGATGCTACCTAAAATCATTAGTCTCGGAATGTCGGAGAAGCATCTTTCCAGTCAGCAAAAGGCAGAACGACTTCATTAGAGACCAATTCAAGGCTTGACATCAAGCAGGTTATGCAGAGGCTGGCGTAAAGGGTCAAAGGGACGAGTTTTTGAAGGCATGTTGTGCCGGGGATTGCCTGTGGTGGTGAGGAAATTCCTCACTAGATTTTTTTCCAGTATGTTTCTCTATAGGAGTGCCAGATTTCAGCATCCAATTGTACTCATAATTTTTCACTACTGCTTACTAATAAAACCCTCAGTTGCTACACCGGTTTTCTGCATCATATTTTTCTGGGGACATTTGTCCAAAAATAGTTGTGTTAATTTTATGTGTGCGTTAGAATTTGTCAACTTCTAGCATTTTATTTTTCCGCAGAATTCTATTTGTGAAGGTTGCAGTGTATTTATTTTGATATTTGTGGTAGTAGATAAATTGTTAATTAATTAACAATTAGGAGAAATAATATCTTTTGCTGCAATATGATTTCTTTTTTTGGAATTTTCACAATAGTAAAGGTTGGGATCTACTTCACACTTGACGAATCCCATCCGTTGCAAGTAGCTGTCAATCTGACCATACCATGCCCTGGGAGCTTGCTTGAGCCCATATAGAGCTTTCTTTAGTCTACACACGAGTGCGCCTCTCATGAGTCTTGAAGCCCTCTTGTTTTTCTATGTACGCTTCCTCCTCTATCACCTCGTTCAAGAATGCTATCTTGACGTCCATATGGTGAATCTGCTATCCCATCTGAGCTGCTAGGGTATAATTGATCAGATAGAAGTGTATCTAGCAACTGGGTCGAATGTCTCCTCATAATATATCCCTTCTTTCTGCACATACCCCTTTCCCACGAATCTAGCCTTGTACTTCTCCATATTGGCGTCTGCAGCATAATTGATCTTGTAGATCCAATGTGAACTTACAACTAATTTTTCCTCATGCCTTGGCACCACCTCCCACACGTCATTTGTCATGATAGAGTTGTATTATTCCACCATGGAATCTACCCACACCTAATGCTATGCAGTGTCCTGAAAGCTAGAAGGTTTTGTAACCTGAGCCACTAATGTTTGTTATCTATTAGGTTTTCTACGCTCTTTGTGATTTGTCCTAAGAGTTCCAATAAACTCCTCTGCATGTCTCAATGTCTGACGAACCTCTTTGTTGGCTCGACCACTAGTGGTGGGAGGTTCAACCAGCTCCTCCTCATCCTACCTCTACTACTTCATCTACTATGAATTCACTGGATCTCCTACACCTAAAGAAATGATGGTACTAGTCACTGTACGAGATCCCTATGGCTGTCCTACTAGCGGTCCCACTGGTTGCCCTTGTTGTTGGACCATTGGAGCTTCTGCTGGCTGATTCTAATCTCTTGTAGGCATCTTATGAGATCTCTTGAAAGCTCGGTCCTCCATGAACTTTACGTCTCGTCTTACTATAATCTTCCTATTGCTAGGAATGTAGACCCAATATGCCTTTGAGGTTTTGTTATACCCAACAAGAAATCTCTTCTCTACAGTCTGATCCAATTTGGTGCGCTTCTCATTTGGCACATGACAATAAGCAATACTACTGAAGATCCTAAAGTGACTAATGTCTGGCTTCTTCCCTGTGAAGACTCCTTTTGGCATTTTCTTCCCCAATGCTTTATGAGGAATCCTGTTCTGAATATACACTATTGTGCTACATGCCTCTGCCAATAGAAACACAGTCAAATCCTAGTCATATAACATCGCTTTCTCAACCCTGACTATAATTTTGTTTTTCCACTCCGCTACTCCATTCTGCTATGGATTTTATGCCGTTGTACTCTTCTGATGCCTTCCTTCGCACAAAAATCTGTGAAGTCTTTATCAATATACTCTCCACCATTATCTGAGTGAAGCACCTTGATCTTTTTCCCTGTCGCATTCTCCACAAGAGCCTTAAACTCTCTAAAACGATCGAAGACCTCATCCTTGGTCTTCAAGAAGTAGATCCAGGTTTTCCTGGAATGGTCATCGGTAAAGGTGATGAAATATTTGGCCCCATTGAGAGCTCTAGTGGACATCGGGCCACAAATATCTGAGTGTATAAATCTTAACATTCCCTCTACTTTGCTGCCACTTCTTGGGAACGTTTTCTTAGTATATTTCCAAAGCACACACCCTCTGCACATATCATCATGTTCTGTGCCAAGTTCTAGAACCCCTGTTATTGTTTCTCTGAGCATCTTGAGTGCTCCATGATGTAAATGTCCCATTCTCCTATGACATAGCTCATTTAGTTCCTTCCCACTACTACTGTCACTACCTATTAGTGCCATTGGAGAATCGAGCTGCAACCTGTATAACATGTTGCTCCGAATTCCAATCTATCTTACCCTCTTCTAGCTTGGGTGTTTGAAAAACACCTTTTTCCATACGAAGTGGACATCATATCCCTTATCTTGTTGCTGGGATATTGAAATCAGGTTCATACCCAATCTTGACACATGAAATACATTTGTAGCCCTGGTACTTGCTCCTAACTCCCTTTGAAAATCAATTGTACCTCTCCCTACTGGAGTACATTTCGTTATGTTTCTCATTGTAATCTGGAAATCCATCTGCTCCTCATTGTAGCTAGAGAAATATTCTCTAACCCCTGTCATATGTGTTGAAAAATCTATAGGGAAATGATTAGAGTGATTTCTCTTTCCTTGATAACTGTTTGTGATGTATTTTAACTTTTTCTTACTTATTAACTTCTTTACTTATTATTATGTTTGTATATAATCAAACAACTACCAAAACAAGAAGAACAAGAACACAGAATATAGGTTGCAAGTCAGGGCCAAAACCTCTCCAATTGAGAGGAAAACCTACAAATCTCTTATTTTTCTTATAGATTCTTCAATTGATGAATTCAAAGACCTCCAGACCAAGACCAATACCCTCCAAGACCAAGTGCAACCTTTCCGGATGATGTGCTTTCCTTGAACAAGTCAAACCCAATCAAATCTCTTCTAGTAGCACAACTTCGACCCCCAGCTCTAGAATTTCGGCCTCCACTATAGTCCTGAAATTTTCGGCCCTCCAGCGGTTGTTGTTGCCACACATGTGAGCTTTGTTTAGCCTTCCAACGCTTCCTTAGTGTTCTAGCGGCTACAAACACCCTCCAAAATTTTTCCTTAACTTTGTTTTGGAGCCTCCCTACCAACCATCCTTAGTAGCATGTCTTGCATTGTGAAGTACATAGGCTTCAACTGAATTTCAATGGCCTATTGGCCTGTGTATGTCAACTTGTTTGTCTCCCTCCCACAGGCCGACATTCCAAACTTAGATCATTTGCTGGCTGAGACACTCCCCCAGAAATTTGCGCAATTCTGGAGGGAACCAGCCTTCCCTCCAGAAATTGTGCAAATCTATTGGGCTCAGAAATTGCACAATGCAGTCAGACAGGTTTCATTGAGAAAATTGCGCACTCTGGCCTAGCACTGTAGCTTAGCCCAGAAATTGCACAATTCTAGGAAGTAGTCACCCACTGACCCTAGAAATTGCGTAATCCCTCTGGGACAACCAACCCATCTCAACCCAGAAATTGCACAATTCTGGGAAGCAATCACGTACTAACCCTAGAAATTGCGCAATCCCTCAAGAACAGCCAGCCCAGATCAACTCAGAAACTACGCAAATTTTCATCCCAGGCTCGTGGACTGATGCATGTGCCTTCAGGTTGACCAGTTCCCTCTGGGACCGAGCAAAACTGATTTGCATGTATGGGTTGCTTTTCCCAAAATAGAAAAAGGCAGCATGTAAAGGCATCCCTAGATCTGAGGAATATGTTTTTAGTAGTTGGAGGTTACATGCAAAGACCATTTTAGAAACCTATCGCCAAGTGTTGCTTTTTCCTAGATTTGTGGCATGCGCGTCATATCCTCGATTTTGTCAAAACATATGAACCGGATGCTGCAGAGCTCCTTCCTCACATCGATCTTACAGCATCGACATCCCACATTGGATCTAGGAGTCTGTCACTTTCAAATTAGCTGTTTTAGGATAAGTCTGCTCTTCATGTCTTGCGCTGCGTTTCTGTCGCTTTTTGTGTTTCGCTTTGTGTGAGTGTTGTCTGCTTGATTTCAATGAGCGCTTCCTGTTGTTTTGATGTATGTTAGCTTGTAGAAGCACCATTTCAGTTTTCGTTTGCATCTCACTCTTGTCGTATGCATGACACTGTTTTTGCACCGACAGTCGCCATTGTGGCGACCCGCTTCACACACATGCATGATTTCTCATTCTCTAAATCCTGCACTTACTGTTTGAATGCATGACCATTCACTCTTGTTTACACTCAGTTTCACCATGCATTCAGACTTCTCATGTTTTCAGTCGCCCATTGGCGAGTCTGGGCTACCTTGGCCCAAACCTTGCCATGCCCACCTAGCATTGCGCATTTCTGGAAGTGAAGGCTCTGCCTTCCCTCCAGAAATTGTGCAAGTCTGGCCTAGCACTGATCTCCAGCCTTGCATTCCGCAATTCTTGGAGGCAGTGCCTTGCTGGCCCCAGAAACTGCGCAATGCAGTTTGCTGGTTTGCATGTCACTGCTCATTGAAATTGTTCATTGCGCAGTTTCAGTCCTCAACAGGCCAGTTTGGACTGTGCATTGCGCAGTTCCAGCAGTTAGTCAGCCTCCTGACAACCCAGACTGTGCCTTGTGCAATTTTGGCAGTCAGTCTCCCAGCCTCCCGTGAAAATTGTGAAATCTTCACAAACAGTCACACATATTGCTTTTCATGAGTGTTGTTATGTCTCTAGGTATCATAGGTGTTCATTTTCCTCTTAGCGACACAGGTACAATGGCTTCCAGGAGAGCAGAGTCAAAGACACCTTTGAGCGAGCAACTGGGAATGCAGTCGATCAAGTGTCTATGAACTTGCCTATCTATGAAGACATCAAGTTGTTCATAGACAAGGATATCAAGATGGAATGGCAGTGGCATCATAGCAAGCAGCACCATCACCATCAGCAGCAGCAAAAGGTAGCACACATGCATGTGACAAATGCAATAGGAAGGTTGTTGATAGCGCAGAGGCGGAACAAAGTTGAAATCTCAAGCAGATCCACTTCTGATGAAAGTAGCTTTGGAGATTGTGGCCATGAGGTGGCGACGCGATGAGAGGATCGTGCAAAGGCAGAGAAAGAAACAGAGAAGGAGTTGTAGGTGTTGAAGCGACAACTCAAAGAAGAACATGAGCTTCACAAACAAGAGAAGGAATTGTAGTGGGAACATGTATAGTAGGAGGCACAATATGCATAGATTGATGAAACTGTGCCCATACAGGTTATAGACCCCTCCAACAGCTGGCATGGAACAGACAGGGTGAGCAGTGTTGTCGATCGCATGCAGGGGTGTTCCAGAGCATGGATGTCATTGTGCGCATGCATGTGATCCCACCCATTTGGCACACTCACCGAGGTGAAGACAAGAAGCAAATCCAACTGGAGCTGAACATGCATTTCGACAAGTTGATGTGCATGGTCACCAACACATAGTTGGAGATCAACACAGACACTATGCATCAGTATGTTGCTGGTCTAGCTGCACTCAAGACAATGATGCACATGTTATCAGACGAGTTGGATAGAGGAGCCATATTAGTGTACCTAGATGCAATGAAGGCAAGAGTTCGCTTTTAGCAGGATGTCACCATTAAGCGCATAGACACCATCATGGACGACCAAACTTGGCATCAGTTCGCGACCATTGATCATCGCAAGGATGTCAAAGAGTTGTTATTACCACAACTGTCTAAGTGTTACTGATGTCTTGCATGGCTTGCTCAAGTTATCTTACATGTGCAGATTGTATGTAACGTCTTGTAAAGTGAAAGTCCAAATGTCAATAGTTGAATGTAACAGTCATAAAGTAGTTGAAGAGTCATGAGGGTAGGTGAATAGTCACAAAGGGGAATGTCAAGGGTCACCCCACCCTTTGCTATTTGTAGAACCTCATAACTCATTGTAGAGGCTTTTGGTCAGCCAAGATTCCAGAGAAACCTTGGAGAGTATTGTAACGAGCCTTGGCTTCTCCACAGTGCAGAGCTAGTACATCTCTTTGGAGGAGCAGCTAGTAGTGACTGTAACGTTCCATTATCGGGACTAGTGGTTGGTCATGGTTGTATTGTATGATTGGAACTTTCACTTCTTAATATAATAGAGCCATCACGTTTCATGCATATGTTGTTATTGTATTTTAGTGAACTTGTTTACTCTAACAATATATGTATTTGTTTGCTTACGCATGTATGTATAGATTTTTTTTGTATATGTATGTATGAACCTTACTGAAATGTGTTGTTGGTTTAACCATCACTTTGGATTGTTGGTTCACCTTCCTTCCAGCTTGTGATGCATCTTTTCTCATGTGTTTCCTTCTAAGATGTGCGTTCACACAGGTTTCCAAGGGGCACACTCATTCCACCTTCCGTGTGATTAGAACCATTCATGCACCTTCCTTGGCTTGCTGCGCATGTCACACCCTTGCTACCAACAAGGAAATCTCACTTGTTTTTGTGCACAACCACGGTCAAGGCTATACCGTACGACCCACTGCTAGGACTCCTACACCAAATGGTTTGAGGTCTAGTTGGGACTTCTTACCGGGGAGATCCCCTGACATGTTGGCGGGTCCAACGTCGTCAACACTTAGACCTTCTCTTGGATTTCTCTTCCTTTTGGAGCTTGAGGATTGCTTCTTGCGACCTTCACCTGACCTTCTTTCCTTCTCTTCTTCAAGATCGAACTTGTAGAAGAAAATCCTAGATTTGCTACAAAAACCCTAGCCTTCCTTCACACGTGTGAGAGAGAAATAGCCCAAAACAAGTCTCCTTTGTCCTCTTCCTTCTTCGCTTGCCTTCTTTTTGTTCCTCCTTTTATTGTATGAGAGAGTGATGAATGTGCTTCAAGGAAGTCGAATTTCCTCCTTTATATAGGCTTATCAAGGTGGATGTGGCCCATCAAATTAGGCCAACTTGCCAACTTCGAGTTTGACTTGGCCTTGAAGGGTTGACACTTGTAGGACAAAAATAATTTTCTTTACAAGTTACAATGTGCCTGATGGGGTCTTCAGCTTATGATAATGAATCTTTTGACTTCTTTACCTAGGAATAACCCTAGAAGCACTCAATGGGTGCTTGACCTATAAAATAAAAGACCTTGAACATGAAACCCATGCTCCAAAATTAATAATAATAATTTTCTTTCATTTTGCAATTTACAAGAATCAAAAGTACATTTCTTATTTATGAAGACCAAACCTAGTTACACATTTTTTAACATTCCCTCTTAACTAGGGAGGTATTCATAGATGGTACATGGACATTCTCAATTTGAATAGATCTCACAAGAAGAGTCAGATTGGTAACCCATTTTTTTAGCATGATAAGAACCAACATTTTCATATAGAAAGGACTTGACTAACAACTCTATCTCTCCACAGGGCTTGATTCATAACTCCTTAGTCTTTTCAATTTTGTGATCATTGGGGTTGTCATTGGTTTGCAATCCATCATGTCAAACCTCTTCAACATCTTCATCACATACTTTCCTTGACTTAGATAGATTTCACCAGGTCCTTGCCAGACTTCCGGTCC
Source organism: Pinus taeda (assembly GCA_000404065.3). NCBI lineage: Eukaryota > Viridiplantae > Streptophyta > Pinopsida > Pinales > Pinaceae > Pinus > Pinus taeda. The sequence goes on from APFE031563137.1 coordinate 32,736, forward strand.
CAAATAGTAGTGCATCAGCCCTAGATACATGATGTGAAATTCTGCTGCTAGATGTTTCTTACGTTCTTCAATTTGACCTTCCACACTTGTCATGAGAATATCATCCACATACAAAAGAATGATTAATGGCTCTTCCTTCACAACCTTATTATAAAGGTTTCGATCAACAGAACTCTTTAAGAAACCTAATCTTTGAAGGTATGCATCCATCCTAGCATACCATGCCGTTGGTGCTTGCTTGAGGCTGTATAGTGCCTTCTTCAACCTGCAAATGTATGCCTTTTCGTCTGTTGACGGTGCTGGACCCGCCAACATGTCAAGGGGATCTCCCCAGTAAGAAGTCCTAATTAGACCTCAGACTGTTTGGTGTAGGAGTCCCAACAGTGGGTCGTAAGGTAATGCATTGATTGCAGTGTCACACAGAGGCAAGTAGAATAACTCTGTCAGCAACAAGGGTGTGACTGATGCATTGAGACAAGGAAGGTGTATGAGAGGTTCCAACACTCCGAAGGGGGGAAGGAGGTGAAGGTGAGTTCCAGGTTGAAAGGGATCAATCCCAACTCGGCTAGGAATACACAACACCAAGGACATGCATAGCTTCCGATGGAGAAATCCACTCAGATGCAACAGTCACATCATACAAGGTAAGATAACACGTACAACACCCACGGATCAGTCTGAGACGAGTGTGACAGTTATTATAGCAAGGTTCAAGTGAAAGGTTTGTCTGATGTCTGGCAGAGCAATTGACATGGATGGTGACAACATTAACAACATATGCAATGCATTAACAACAAGATTCATATAATTTCATGTGAATCAATTCATACACAAGTACGTAAGTTAAACAACACATATCATTAAAGCAACTGGAGCAATCCAACTACAATAACAACATATGCATGAAAATGTGATGGCTCTTATTATATCAGAAGTGTAAGTCACAACCATACAATACATCCATGTAAACCTGCTAACCCCAACAATGGAACGTTGCAGCCACATCCGCTTGCTCCTCCAAAGAGAAGTACTAGCTCCGTGTAGTGGAGAAGCCAAGGCACGTTACAATACTGTCCAAACCTTCTTCAAAATAGTCTAAGTAGAAGCTTAGCTAGCCAAAAGCCCATACAATGAGTTATGAGGGACTGTTTATAGTAAAGGGTGGGGTGACCCTTGACATTCCCCCTTTGTGACAGTTCAACTATCCTCATGACTCTTCACCTACTCTATTACTATTACATCCAATTGTTGACACTCGACTTACACTTGACATGACTCAATATTACAATGCACATGTACTCGTGTGAGATAACATGGCTTGAGCAAGCCTTGCAAGACATCACTGACACTCAGTCCGTTGTGGTGAGACCAACTCTTTGACATGCTTGTGATGGTGAAGCTGATGAGCTGATGCCAAGCTTGGTCGTCCGTGATGGTGTGCATGTACCTCATGGTGACATCTTGTTGAAGAGAAATCTTGCCTTTGTTGCAACGATGCATTGGTTCGGCCCCTTCATCCAACTCGTCTACTAACATGCACATGGTCTTCTTGGGTATGGTTGAACCGGCAACACACTGATGCATAGTGTTCGTGATGATCTTGAAGTGTGTGCTAGTGGTCATGTGCATCAACTTACCGAAGTGCATGCTCAGCCCTAGTTGGACTTGCTTCTTGTCTTCGCCTTGGTGAGTGTGTTGAATGGGTTGGATTGGATGCGTGCGCTCAACGATATGCATGCTGCTGAATCCCTTGCATGTGATCAACAAGACTGCTCACCATGTCTGCTCTGTGTCAGCTGCTAGGATGGATCCTTAACTTATACGGGCACAGTTTCCTCTGTGAGTGCATATTACGCTCGCTGCTATTCCTGTTCCTATTGCAACTCATTCGTCTTTCTGTGCAGCTTTATGTTTTTCCTGAGTTACTGCTTCAGCACATGCAACTCCTCCTTCATCCATTCTCTGTCTTCACGTGACCTTCATGTTGCACCGTCACCTCATAGCCTGAGTCTCCAAAGTTGCTTTCATTATCAATGGATCTTGATCTTGCAACTTTGTTCCACCTCTGTGTTGTCAACAACCTTCCTCTTGCATTCGTTGCATTCGCCGCATTCGATATGCTACCTTCAATTATTGTTCATGATGCTGCTTGCTATGATGTTGATGCTTGATGTCCTTGTCTACGAACAACTTGATGTCTTCATGAGTAGGCAAGCTCATAGACACTTGATCGACTGCATCTCCAGGTGTAGTTTGAATGGTGTCTTTGTCTTTGCTCTCCTGGAAACCATTGTACTTGTACTGCTGAGAGGCAGATGATTACCTGCGATACCTGGAGACATGGCAACACTCATGGCAAGCAATATGTTAGTCAAAAACCAAAATGAACATGAGAATTGACTTGCAGCATACCTGGGTGAATGATCATGAAGGTTGCGCAATTTCGGCTGGGAGGTCGGGAGACCGACTGCCAAGACTGCACAAGGTATAGTTTGGGCTACTGGGAGATTGAATAACTGTTGGAACTGCGCAATGCATAGTCCAGTCTGGTTGTTGACTGACGGGATTGCGCAATGCGCAATTTCAGCTAGGAAGAATTGCTGGCCCAGCGACAAATTTGCGTAATTTCTTGGGCCAAACAACCACTTTCCTCTAGAAATGCGCAAAATAGTCCTAAAGGCTAGTGATGGGCAAGAATGCGCAAATATGGAGAGGAAGGTGAACCTTCCTTTCCCAGATTGCGCAATGCAGCCTTGGTGAAGACAGAGCCGAGGCCAAGGTTGGCCGACTCGTTGACGGGCAACTGAAAGCAAGTAATTCAGTGAATGCATGGTGACACTAAGTGATAGCAAAAGTGATTAACAATGCATGCAAAACATGAATGAAGGATTCAACAAACAGATCAACATGCATGTGGGTAAGGCAGTTCGCTGGTTGGGCGAATGTCCGTGCAAAAACATTTTCATGCATGCGACAATAGTGAGATAGCAACGAAAACTAAAACATAGATAGGACAAGCTATTAAACGACAACAAGCGTTCAAAGAAATCAAGTAAACAATACTCGCACAAGCGAAAACACAAAAAGCGACAAAAATGTAGCACAAGGCATGGGAAGCGGGCTTACCCCAAAACAGCTGAGCTGAATGTGCTGAATGCTCCTAGATGTGATGTGGGATGTCAGAGCTGCAAGGTTGATGTGAGGAATGAGCTTTCTAGCATTTGGTTGATGAGTTTTGATAACATCGAGGTTGTGGTGTGCATGCCATGAATCTAGGGGAAGCGACACTTGGTGGGAGGTTTCAGAATTTCTCCTTGCATGTAACCTCTAACTGCTAAACATAGATCCCTGAAACAAGGAATGCCTTCGCATGTTGCCTTGGGAGAAGCAGCCCATGCATGCAAATCTGTTTTGCTTTGTCCCGAAGGAAACCAGTCAACTTAGCTACACGTGCAAGACATTGCTCAACTGCTGGAGAAAAATGTGCATTTCTGGCTGGGAGATGGGCTCGCTACCCAGGAGATTTGCGCAATTTTTGGGTCGAGCAGCTAATTGCTGCCCAGATTTGTGCAAATCCTAGGCTGAACAGCCTGCTGTTAGGAAAATTTCGCAAATCTTGCTGGAAGGGTTAGCTAGCAGGATTGCGCAATCCTGGAGCCCAGCAGGCTATTAGAGAGGATTGCGCAATCCCTGGAGGGAAGGCTGGTTTCCCTCCAGAAATGTGCAATTTTCAAGGGGAAGTTGCTCAGCCTGCATCTGGACTAAGTCAGGGTGAGAAGCTTGTGAGGAGAATGGATCAACTGTGATCGATAGACTGCCTTTGTGTGAGGAAAACGCGGAAGCTTGAGTACTTGACGAAGCAAGACAAAGTGTTGTGTAAGGTTGGTAGGGAGGCTCCAAAACAGGCGAAGGAAAAATTTTGGAGGGTGGTTGTAGCCGCTACAACACTGTCTTTTACTTCAAATCCCAAGGGTTCCTCTATATAGACTTCCTCATCAATTGTTCCATTTAGGAATGCAGTCTTGACATCCATTTGGTGGATATTCCATCCATTGATGCTACCAAAGAGAGAAATTATGAATAGTTGTATACCTTGTTGTTGGAGCAAATGCCTCTTCATAATCGATGCCTTCTTGTTTAGAGAAACCCCTACCCCCAAAGGTTGCCTTATATTTATCAATACGTCCATCTGCTACATGTTTGATCTTGTAGAGCCACTTGTAAGTTACCACATATTTGTCTTCAGGCCTAGGTACAATTTCCTAGACTCCATTCTTCATTATAGATTGATATTCTTCATTCATAGCATCCTTCCATTCTTGGTGATTGACAACTTATTCAAAGTGTGAAAATTCCTAAACCAGAATCCCTACTGCAGCAATTGATAATATTTCTCCTACTTATTAGATTTACATGAACAAGTTATTTGCAGTTTCCTATGGAAAATATTGAAATACATACACTGCAACCTTCACTTAATTAATTTATATGCGGAAACAAGAGATTGAGCAAGAAAGAAAATACAATACAATAACACCGTTATTTTTGGGCAAATGTCCCTAGAAAAACCCAATGCGAGAAAACCAGTGCAACAAATCTGAGGGTTTATTATTATGAAGCAGTAGAAAATTCTGAATACATCTCTGAATACCTCAAGGGTTATTCAGTTACAGAGAGAGAAATATTGGCATAAATATTTGTGAGATTACCTCACACAATCACTGAGAAAAATCCTGCCTAATCCAGTCACTGGATGAGGTGCCTCCAGCAGGCCCTGCGTTCCCTCTATGCAGTGCTCATGCAGTTCCTGCGTCAGCGACTCTAGGCATTGCGTTACCCAACCAACTGATTGATTTGATGCCCAAAGTCACTGCTCTCAGCCTCTCGGTATCACACCGCGACTCCCGTCTTCTGAAACTAACTCTGCTACAAAATTCTGGATTCTTTCTCACCCTCTGCGTTGCCTCTACATGGCTCTGCGTCTGCCTCTGCATGAGATCTACTGGATCACTCTCTGCCTCTCTCTGCTGATGATTATCTGGCTAAGAAAATCTCTCTCTCCAGATGCTATCTTTGCCCCTCAACTGCAAGAAATCTAATCGATCAAAATTTCCTCTTGAGAACTTCTCACTTCATAAATTTGATCCCTTGATCTCTCGATGCATTTTCCAAATGAACCTTAAGCTTCCTTAAATAATCTTCTCGTTGATATTCAACGAACCAGATTAAAAGTTAATCAATGGCTAAGATCATTTTAGCTCTATCCTCATCTTCTTCTAGAAGTTACATCCACAATTAGATTAATACCCATTAATATTCTTAATTTCCTAAGCTTAGACTTAGGGGCCCATTAAAAAATATTAATTATTTTAATAAAATTGTTTCTGGGTGGAATTTCCCAAAACGCTTTTTGGGTTCTTTGGAATACATGTGCCCAAGCCTCCTTGCAAAATATGAGGCATAGAGCACATCCGATGCTACCCCAAATCAACACTCCCTCTTAGCGAAGAATGTGCTCTAGCAATATACGTTGTTGCATACTCCTCCGACTCTGAAGCATCGTCCTCTGTGTTGTTGATGTCTGACATGTTGTCCAGCAACTACAATGTTGTTGTTGCAACTGCACTGTTGCTGACACTGCCACTGTCAACACTGCATCTGTACTACAACTCCCTCTCAAGTGTTGCATTTGTGCTACTACTAGCATCGCCACTGCCAACTACCACTGCACTGCAATTTTTTGTTGCTACTCCATCAACAACGGAAAAACATCCATAATTACTGAACTATCTATGTTTAGTATGATACCATGTGGATGCTGGAGCCTGACTGCTTCCAGTCTCTGCACTGACCCTCTGAATCTACTGCGTTGCAATTGACCTCTGCTCTTTGCCATCTGCACTGCTGCCCATTCTGCACCGCTTTGCTCAATCTATGGTGCTCCCAACCACTGCAATTGCCTTCTCGACACTCCTTAGTACCATCCGACACTAGTCCATCCTGCTACTTCTGATTTGGGCTCTCATAGCAAGGAAATGATCATAGAGGTGGTCTCCTCAAGGATCCTACCCATCTGTAGCTCTTTCAAACTACAGTTCCAAATCAGCCCACCTCCCTCCTAGAGGTATCTTGGTTGTCATGGCGAACTCCTCTTCAATCTTCACGGGCGCAACCTTCGGATCATGCTTTTCATCCTTGTCCTTCTTCTTGAGAGGACACTGAGTAGCGTAGTGACCCATCTCACCACACCTGAAACACTTGATCTTCGAGACGTCCTTCTTACGTCTTTATTGCTCCTGTTTTCCCTTCAATGCAAGGGTTGCATTCTCCTCCTCCTCCTTGGGCTTCGACCCACTACTGCTGCTTCCATCAAGTTTAACCTTAACTAAGTCTCTCCTCAGCTCCTCTTGTTTTAGAGCTACCCACATCTCATCCCAATTCGAAAATATTGCTCTGTCGAGGATACTCTGGATAAAGACTTGCCACTCATCTAAGATGGAATTGAGGGCTAGTCTAACCATCTTTGAATCTTGAGGTGTATGCGCCACAATAGATAATTCATCACGAGTCTCCTTAAGCTTCGTAAGGAATGGATCCACATGCTCCCCCTTCTGCATCTAAGAAGATCTTAGCTTTTGTTCAAGGTACATCTTCTGCTGCTCGAAAGACCCTTGATATAATGTAGACAAAGTGTCCCACATCTCCTTAGCAGTCCCTCTGGTAGCGATGTGACAGACCACATGATCCTTCACTCCATCTAGGATCATTCTTTTCGCCTTCACCATCTCAGCCTTGTATTTCTTCAACGGCTCTGCATCTGCAGGGACAACCACCATGTTGTCGACGTGTGTCTTGAGGGCATGCTCATCTAGAAGGAACAACATTCTTGCCTTCCAAATGACGTAGTTGGATGCCCCATCCAACCTGTCCTGTTCCCTTAAGCCACTGGTTGCCATTTCTACCACAAATGTCGAAAATATCCTCTTCCCTTTGTGTTGTTTGTTGGGCTAGCTTATGCACTCCCTGCTGGAGCTATTAAAACTGATGCCTCTTGTTGTTGCTCAGCTCTAGAGAGTTTGAATTCCTTGGCTAGGAATTCTATGAGGAAGAAATTCCCACAATCTTGTTTCTTCTCTCTTATGACGATTTTCTGCTTAGCAACTTCCTACAGAAAAATCTGTGTCCCACTAGCTCTCCTCACGCTGAGGCTTCTTTGTTGCTCCCTCTACCCCAACGAAAACTTGATCTAGAAGCCCTTCTCTTTGTCGACTCACTCGGAGAGAGACTGTCTTGAAATTTCAGCCCTCCGGCTAAGAACTGCGCAAATCCTCGGGGTTTCGAACTACTGCCTCTTGTAGCTTTTCAATCTCCCTCTTCTACTCAGCGCTAGGTTCTCTAGCACTGCTCTTCTTGTTCCACCTACAACTTCGATATCATGCGAAAATTCCTAAACCGGAATCCCTACTGCTACAACTGATGATATTTCTCCTACTTGTTAGATTTACATGAACAAGTTATTTGTAGTTTCCTACGGAAAATATTGAAATACATACGCTGCAGCCTTCACTTAATTAATTTATATGCAGAAATAAGAGACTAAGAAAGAAAGAAAATACAACACAATAACACTGTTATTTTTGGACAAATGTCCCTAAAAAAACCCAATGTGGGAAAACTGGTGCAATAGATCTGAGGGTTTATTATTATTAAGCAGTAGAAAATTCTGAATACATATTTGAATACCTGAAGGGTTATTCAGTTACAAAGAGAGAATACTGGTAGGAATATTTGTGAGATTACCTCACACAATTACTGAGAAAAACCCTGGTTGATCTGGTCATTGGATGAGGTGCCTCTATCAGGCCCTGCGCTGCCTCTGCGCAGTCCTCACACAATCCCTATGTCAACAACTTTAGGCACTATGTCACCCAACCAATTGATCGATTTAATGCCTGGACTCACTGCTCTCAACCTCCCAGTCTCACACCCCGACTCCCAGCTTTTGAAACTGATTCTGTTGCATAATTTTGGACCCTCTCTCACCCTCTACGCTGCCTCTACAGGGCCCTGCATTAGCCTCTGCGTGAGAGCTGCTGGATCACTCTCTACCTCTCTCTGTTGATGATTCTCCAGTTGAGAAAATATCTCTCTCTCCGTATGCTATCTCTGCCCCTCAACTACAAGAAATCTACTTGATCAAAATTTCCTCCTAAAAACTTCTCACTTCATAAATTCAATCTCTTGATCTCTCGGTGTATTTTCCAAATGACCCTCAAGCTTCCTTAAATAATCTTCTCGTTGACATTCAACGGCCTAGATTAAAAGCTAATCAATGTTTTAAGATCATTTTAGCTTGATCCTTGTCTTCTTCTAGAAGTTACACCAACAATTAGATTAATACCCATTAATATTTTTAATTTCCTAAATTTAGACTTAGGGGCCCATTAAAAAATATTAATTATTTTAATAAAATTGTTTCTGGGTGGAGTTTCCCAAAACGCTTTCTGAGTTCTTTGGAATACATGTGCCCAAGCCTCCCTGCAAAATATGAGCCTTAGAGCACATCCGATGCTACCCCAAATCAACACAAAGGTGGATGGCTCTACTTCAATTAGTTTTGTCATGTAGGTTGCATACCTAGAATATCGTTTGGGCTTCTTGCTTTCCCTGAATGTATCTTGAACTGCTCCATGACCTTCTACATCTAGAAGTGTAGACTTCAACTAGCTAGGTATTTTTCTGGTTTCGAGAATTACCATAGGTTGTATTGGTTCACAGGGACCTTCATCTTCATGGTTTGATTCTTCTTCTTCCCTAGTAACTTCTTCTTCGAATACCAGAAGTTCTTCATCATCAGAGTCCATACTGAGATCCTTTGATTTCTTGAATGAAATACTTTTGTCAAATATCACATCTCAACAAACTTCTATTTGGTGTCCTTCCTTTATGTAGATCCTATAGGCCTTAGAATAATTATTGTAGCCCACAAAGGTTCCCTTCATGCCAGATGGATCCAGCTTCCTTCTTTTGTCCTTAGGAGTATGTATATACACAGGACAACCAAAAATTAGTCGATGATCTACGGTTGGATTCTTCCCAATGAAAACCCCTTCGAGAGTCTTATCTATGGAACTGTGGGGACTTCAATTTTCTATGTATACAGTTGTCTTTGTAGCTTCACTCCAAAGAAATTTCGGTAAGTCTTGATCATCTAACATTGCTTTTACACTTTCTTCAATGGATCGATTCTTTTGTTCTGCAAATCCATTTTGTTTAGGATTATATGGGACTATCATCTCCCTCTTAATCCCAGACTCCTTATAGAAAGCTATGATTTCCTTGGATGTATATTGTCCTCCATTATCGAATCTTAATATCTTGATTCTTCTTTCTGTAAGGTTCTCTAATTCAGCATTGAATTCTTGAAATTTCGTAAGTACTTCATCCTTAGATTTCATTAATTAAACCCAAGTATTCCTTGAATCATCATCTATAAATGTAACATAATATAGATGATCTCCAAGTGATTTAGGAGTCATAGGGCCAAAAACATCAAAATGAATAAGATCCAAGATTTATTTTCACTGTGAAGCACTACTTCCAAATGATCTCTTGGTGTTCTTACCCAATGCACATCCTTTGCATACTCCTTTGTAATCTTCTTTTAGTTCAGGGATTCCATCTATTGTAGAGCTTAGAGTTGGAAGAATTTTGAAATGGATATGACTAAATATCCTATGCCAAAGTTCGCATGGGCTGATATAAATGTGAACCAAAGCTTGAGCAAGACGGGATAACAACCTGTAGAGTCTTCCTTCACGAATCCCAATTACTGTAGCATTTTTTATTTGAGTTTTTACTCCATACTACAACTTTTCCATCAATGAAAACCACTCTATCACCTTTATCTTCTATACTTGAAATGGAGAGTAAGTTCTTATGCAAATCTGGAACAAATAGGATGTTGTTCAGATGAATATTGCCTCCATTCTTGTCATGTCCCTTCAAAAATAATTTTGTACCAGGTTTTGGTCCGTCCACAATTTTGCATAAATTTTGATAAGTAAAAGAACCCAACAATTTTGATTTAGGGACTTAGGAGAAAGGAAAGCTAAATTAGATTGGTAGTGGAAGGTGGGGGCCACCCACGTGGAAAAATGCTCTTAGGCAATTCAAATTTCCTTGGAGGGGAATCAAATAGCTTGGAGAGGGGCCCACATGAGGGAAGGAAGGCCCATGAATATATAAGAAGGAATAGCTCCTCAATTGAGGCATTCATCTTGCACATTGAATTTACTTGTGTTGCTCAAGTTTCTTAGCCGAGTTACCTAGTTGTTTAACATCAAGTCTCTCAGGCGGGAGATTCAACCTTGCCTTCGGGGGACTACGAGTTCCACCCTAGGAAGGAATTTCAGATTACCTTGAGGAGCACCGGGGGAGAGTTGTGGCCATACCACTTAGCCCACAAACCAACAGAGCGTATTTCTAGAACATGCAGAGAGGGAAACAAGCAAAGGTGATTGAGGGTTCATCTAGGCAGCACTTGTTGGGAAAGCTTGGGGAGTTGGAGTACAACAGAGGACCAACCTTTGGGAAGAGTTTTGGAGCAAGAGGTTGCTGCATTTGAGCAGTTTGATTTACAACCTTGGTGGACTGTGTAGAGAGCCAGACTGGGCTCACGTGGGAGTTGGGGGAGAGAGCTACAGAGTTGGGATCAGTTGGGGGAACAGTGGAAATCCATAAGGGACAGCATCTCAGTGTTTGGGGGAAGATTTAGAGAGATTTCCCAGCCCATTTCAGACAGGCCGAGTTTTCCAGCATGAGGAGGAGGACGTACTCCTTGGAGGTCGATTTTTAGGGGCCTGAACTAGGCCAAACCCTTCCTAGGTTTTGGTGGATTTTGGTTGAGGATCTACACGCTGAAGTTACAAATTTTTTTGAGCAAGGGAAGTAGGGGTTTCAACACATCCTTTCCAGCAGGGAATGTAGTTTGCTAGGCAACGTAGATCACTTCTGAATCAGAAGTTGCGCAACCCTCATATCATCATTTGCTCACCTAGGTTTTGTCACGCTTGTCCTTGGAGACAAGCCTAGGTGCACCATTCCATCACTGTTGTATTTGCCTCATGAATATTTAATAAAATGGCTAAGAAATTCTCTATTTCCAATGTTTTCATGAGTGTTTATTGATTACATCTCATTTCCAGATATTGGTTTGTCTGTTTTTTATGTTTATCACTGAATTTCAGTGGTATTAGAGCCCAGATCTTGGCTCAGTCGTGGGGAGTTTCTCCTATGAGAGAAGGGGACCAACATAATATCACATACAGGAGACAAAGGTACCAAAGTAGAGAAAGAGAGTTGGAGATCACTCCAGACACGGAGGAGAGGGAAAAGGCAGCAGTAGTAGAGGACATGGGAGAGCTCAAGAGTAGGGAGGAGATGGCCTTTGATAGCCTCTTGAAGGCTCTAAACGATTTAGCAAAGGGTCAGAAGGAAATTCTAGAGGAGATCAAAATGCGGAACCAGGAGAGAAGCACCCTTATGGGATTTCTATTTGGAGAGACTTTGGGGGCTTCTCAACAATTCGACCATCCTTCACTCGCAACACAACCTCCATCAGCAAGTGGGCCAACTCAAGCTACACTGCCCTCTTTCATGCCTTTGGCACAGAATGAACCAGTAGAGGTTGAAGATCCTTCACAGATGGGAGAGCACTTCAGAGAATGGCAGTCCATGGGAGCAAAATTCAGGGAATCACTCTTTTAGAGATTTATGCAAGCTCAAGCAGAATGAGAAGAGAAAGGGCTATTGAGGACATGGCATGCAAAGCTATGAGTTGCAACGGACGATAGGGAGAATGTACTTACCCACATATGATGGCACTACCAAGTGCATTGCTCAGGTTTGGGTTTAGATGATGGACACTTATTTCCAGCTCAACTGGATGACGGAGCTGGGGGCCATCAAGATGGATACATTGCACTTGGAAGGGGAAGCCCATGACTAGTGGTTTCATGGCTTGGCTACCTTGGGGCATGCCAATGTGACTTCATATGAAAATTTCACTAGGTGGGTGGTGAACCGTTTTGACCAGAGGGATCCAGAGGCTGACTTCAAGGAGCTAACCCAACTCTGACAAATAGGTAACCCAAAACAATACATATCGAAGTTTTCTTAAGAGTCTCAATGATGGTGTCGAACCTATCAGATGCTCGGAGGGGTACACTTTCATAGAGGGCCTACTCGAGCCCTAGTGTGGACTGGTGAAGTCACGAAGACCCTCCACGCTACAAGAAGAAATTACATATGCCATAGATTTACAGGGGGGGCATCCCTAAGACTCGATCACCCTTCCTTGCACGTACTCCCTACCCCCAGAAGGGGAGTGAAACTAGACCCCACCACAGAGAGCAGCCCAGGGACAGGGGCAGATGGATGATGAGACACGGAGGGACCTTAGGAGGAGGAAGTTGTGCTTTAATTGTCGGGAGCCCTGGGCACCAGGGCATTGGTGCACAACTGGAAAAGTCCACTACATTGAGGTCTTCTCAAATAGTGACCAAGAGGATGAGGTGGAGCATGAGTGTGGTGTGGGAGATGGTGCGACTCCAACAGAGAGGTGCTGAAGTTTCTAAGTTTACTTAGTTAGAAACCCTCCATGCACTTTATCTGATTTATTCCTACCTACTTATTATTTTCCTTAATAAGTTATTTGCAATGTAAATACTGAAAATAAACACTAGTGCATGCTCAACATATTACAAATCAGCAACTAAAAGAAACAAGAACAAACACACCATATGACACCATTATTTTTGGACTAATGTCCTCAGAAAAACCCAATGTGGGAAAACCCGTGCAGCTATCTGAGGGTTTTCTTATTAAGCAATATCAGAGTACAATCTGGGTGCCAAAATTGGCCTACCCAACAGAGAATTTCCTTGGTAGTAATGCCTCTCAGTTTCTGACAAATCTACTAGCTGAAATCTCGGATAATCCTTCTGGTAGCTACTCAACGCCAATCTGTCCCAGAAACCCCAGCGTCTGCCCAATCTGGATTGCATTAGCCTCTCCTAGCCCAACGTTGCCCCTGCGTCAGCCCCATGAGACCCTGCGTCAGTTCTCTGAGCCTCTGCGTCAGCTACGCTAGCCCCTCTGGTGCTCTGCGTAGCACTTAGCTGCCTCTGCGTGGCCCTGCGTAGGCATTGGATGCTCCTGCGTCTCTCTCTCTGGCTTCTTTGTTGCTCTCTCGTCACTATCTCTACCTCTCTGTCTCTCTGTACTCAATGCCCCTCAGCTGCTCTCCCGATCACTGATTCTATCTCTCTTAGCAAACCCTGCTCTAGAGAATAGAATGACTGATCACTCAGGTGTATTCTCCAAGTGACCCTCAAGCCTCCTCTTATACTTTTCCTATTGACATCTCAACATACGAGATTAAGTCCCTAATCAACGACTAAGATTAGATCTGGCTTGATCCATGTATTTTGGACCATTCTAACACAGATTCATATTAATACACATCAATATTTTATTTTCCCTAAGTTTAGACTTAGGGACTCCATTAAAAATATTAATTATTTTAATATCTCCTGATCTGTTTAGAATCTGCCTAAACCCTTTCTGGGTATTGGATATCCCATGTGCCCCAACCTCTCCACCAAATTTCGTGGCTAGAGCACATCTGATGCTACCCCAAATCAACAAGAGGGGACCACCACCACCACCTCCGCAAGGAGGGGCATCCTTTGCTCCATCTGGGGGAGTCCTTGCTTCTTTATGCAAGATCCCCAAATTTTTGACATTGAAGATTAGAGGTACGATACAGGGGCAATAGGTTTCAGTCCTAGTTGACAGCGGGGCTACCCACAACATCATGGATGCCCAGTTGGTTCAGAGGAGGGGCCTCACCACAATCGAGTTTGAAGGTTTCTCAGTCCTGGTGCTGAGTGACCAGACTATACAATGCACTCGATATGTGCCCACCTTGATTGTGACCATGGGGAACTACTCCATGACAAACCATTTATTTGTGGTCGATGTGTCGAACACCAATGTGGTGATGGGTGTCCAGTGGTTGTACTCCCTTGGACGAGTTACAATTGATTGGAAGAGGCTGGAGATGGAGTTCACCGGCCCGATGGCAAGATGGTGGTCCTTAGAGGCATGCACTCGTACCCACCACATACAGTCTCAGCGCATAAGATGGAGCCAGATATGCGACATGGAGACATAGCGTGGGTAGTAGAGATGAAGATTTCAGAGGTTGGAGGACAAGCCCAACCACCACCTCCAGACATACAGGCCTTTCTAGATAGGTACTCAGTGGTATTTGGAGATATTCCACCAGGGCAGCTACCAAACAGGGGATTCAAGCACACCATCGAGTTGGAGCCTGGTGTGCAGGCAGTGATTACCACCTCTTATAGGCACCCTAAGGCCTATAAGGACGAGATTGAGTCGGCCATCAAGGAACTGTTGGTGTTGGGCCACATCAAGCCAAGTTCCAGTCCCTTTGCTTCTTCAGTAGTGTTGGTGAAGAAGAAGGATGGAACCTTGCACATGTGTGTTGACTACCGAGCTCTCAATAGGAAGACATTGAAGAACCGGTACCCCATTTCTTGCATCGATGAGTTGATGGATGCACTTAGAGGAGCCAAGTACTTCTCTAAGATAGATCTATGTTTGGGGTACCATCAGATCAGAGTGAGGGATCAAGATATCCCCAAGACAGCCTTTCGGTGCCATTATGGGCACTTCGAGTTCCTGGTCATGCCCTTTGGGTTGACCAATGTCTCAGCTACCTTTCAATCATGTATGAACCATGTGTTTCGAAGGTCGTTGAGGAGGTTTGTACTGGTGTTTTTTGATGACATATTGACATACAAAAGAACTTGGGAGGAGCATCTCCAACACTTGGAGGAGGTGCTGCGTATTTTGGAGGAACAACAGTTCTATGCCAAGTTGTCCAAGTGTGAGTTTGGCCTAACCAAGATGCTCTACTTGCAGCATATCATTGGTGCAAATGGGGTGAAGGTACATGAGGAGAAAATACGAGCTATCCATGATTGGCCAGTACCTAGAGATGTGACAACGTTGAGGGGCTTCTTGGGCATCTGCACGTATTACTGAAAGTTTGTCAAAGAGTTTTCATAGTTAGTAGCTCCCCTCATGGATTTGAGTAAGAAAGGGGTTTTCACATGGAAAGATGGGGCACAATAAACTTTTGACCGCCTCAAGGAGGTGATGAGCAGTTGTCTAGTATTGGTACTTCCAGACTTCTCCGAGCCCTTCACCGTGCAGTGTGATGCATCAAGGGAGGGAGTTGGGGCAATATTATCTCAGGATGGGCACCCCATTGTTTTCGAGAGTTGGAAGCTCTTACCCGATGAGAGGTCATATTCTATATATGACAAAGAGATGTTGGCCATCATGCATGCCTTGGCCAAATTTCAACAGTATTTGGTGGGTAACAGATTTTGAGTGAAGACTAATCACAACAGTCTTCGTCACTTCATGGGGCAACATGGCCTCAACAATAGGCAACAGAGATGGATCAGCAAGGTGTAGGCCTATGATTTTAACATAGAGTATGTGCGGGGGAAACACAATGTAGTGGTTGATGCCCTATCCAAGAGACTCGTAGGCCTCTCACTCATGAATATTTTCCATGATTGGAAGGCCTAGTTGTTGGTAGAGTATTCCAAAGACAGGAGGGGACCCACGCAGATGAGCACTAACGGGTGATGGACAAGGTAATCTACTACAAGGGATGCATATTTATGGTTCCCAACTCACAGTTAAGGGAGAGAGTGCTCCAGGCAACACATGACTCGTCATTGTCAGGACATCAGGGGTTTAGAGAAACATACATGGCAGTCAAGGAGCGTTTCACATGGAAGGGCCTCAAGGGGGACGTGTTGAGGCACATACAGGAGTGTGAGGCATGTCAGAGGAACAAAGGGGAACTGATTCACCCCGTCGGGTTATTGCAGCCGCTCCCCATCCATGAGGGGAAATGGGAGAGTATCTCCATGGACTTCATCACTGGGCTCCCCACAGTATAGGGAAAGGATTGCATCTATGTAGTAGTTGATCGGTTGACTAAGTATGCCCACTTTTCCGCCATCCCGACCCGATATTCGGCTTCACAGGTTGTAGAGATGTTCTTCAGGGAGCTCTTCTGGTTACATAGGCTTCCCAAGAACATAGTGAGTGACCGGGACAACAAGTTTATGGGAGGATTCTGGTAGGATCTCTTCATATTGGTTGGTACTGAGTTCAGCCCTAGCATGAGCTACCACCCCCAGACAGATGGCCAAACCGAGCGAGTTAATCAGTGGTTGGAAGGGTACCTTAGGAACTACATGACTAGGCAGCATAGGGCTTGGATTTGGTGGCTGCACTTGGGTGAGTATTCCTACAACACTACCCATCACATGTCCATCAGTATGACTCCTTTTCGTTCCTTGTATGGTTATGATGCATTATCTTTTGCTGACAATTTTTTTGGAGACAACCAAGCCCCAAAGGCCAAAGCCTAGATCCTAGAGAGCCAAGACATCTTCAAGGATCTTAAAGACAACTTAGTGACAACACAAAATCAACAAAAGATGTAAGCATGACAGGCACTGAACTGAGAGACACTTTGAGGAGGGGGACATGGTGTATCTCCGTTATAGCCATATGGACAATCCAACTTGAAGCAAAAAGGGGTTGAGAAGCTACAACCATGTTTTTACGGGTCGTATAGGGTAGTCAGACGAGTTAGAGAGGTGACCTACAAGCTGGAGTTGCCTCCGAGGAGTAGAATTCACAACAACTTCCATGTCTCATGCCTCAAAAAGGTGTTGGGACAACAGGTGACATCAGCAGTAGAGTTACCCCCACTAAATGATGAGGGCCATCTGGTTTTGGAGCCTAAGGCCATTTGAGAGACTCAGGAGAGGAAGCTGAGGAGAAGGACCATTAGGGAGTTTTTGGTGTGTTGGAAGAACCTATCGAATGAGGATGCCACATCGGAGGGTGAGCACATTCTAGAGTACCCAGCTTTGAAGTTGCTTGAGGGCAAGCAACATTTGGGAGGGGAGGAATGTCATGTCCCTTCCCAAATAAATTTGTAATAGGTTTTGGTCTCTCCACAATTTTGCATAAATTTTGATAAGTAAAAGAACCCAACAATTTTGACTTAGGGACTTAGGAGAAAGGAAGGTTGAATTAGATTGCTAGTGGAAGGTGGGGGCCACCCACATGGAAAAACGCACTTGGGCAATTTGAATAGCCTTGGAGGGGAATCGAATAGCTTGGACAGGAACCCAGATGAGGGAAGGAAGGCCCACAAAGATATAAGGAGGAAGAGCTCCTCAATTGAGGCATTCATCTTGCACATCGAATTTACTTATGTTGCTCGAGCTGCTTAGCCGAGTTACATGGCTATTTAGCATCGAGTCTCTCAAGCAGGAGATTCAACCTTATCTTCAGGGGAATATGAGTGCCACCCTAGGAAGACATGTCATATTATCTTGAGGAAGCCCATAGACCAGGAGAGCGTATTTCTGGAACACGCAGAGAGGGAAACATGCAGAGGTGATTGGGGTTTCATCTGGGCAACACTTGTCGGGAAAGCTTGGAGAGTTGGAGTACATCAGAGGACCAACCTTTGGGAAGAGTTTTGGAGAAGGAGGTTGTTGCATTTGAGAAGTTCAATTTACAACCTTGGTGGACTGTGTAGAGGGCCAGACTGGGCTCACGTGGGAGTTGGAGGAGAGAGCTACAGAGCTGGGATCGGTTGAGAGAAGGGTGGAAATCCATAGGGGACAATATCTTAGTGTTTGGGGGCAGATTTGGAGAGATTTCCTAGCCCATTTCAAACAGGCCGAGTTTGCCAGCATGACGAGGAGGATGTGCTCCTTGGAGGTCGATTTTCAGGGGTCTGAAGTAGGCCAAACCCTTCCTGGGTTTTGATGGGTTTTGGTTGAGGATCCAGGAGCTAAAGTTGTAGAATTTTCTAAGTAAGGGAAGCAGGGATTTCAGCACATCCTTTCCAGTAGGGAGCATAGTTTTCTGGGCAACGCAGATCACTTTTGGAGCAGTAGTTAGGAAACCCTCAGATCATCATTTTCTCACCTAGGTTTTGTCATGCTTGTCCTTGGAGACAAGCTCAGGTGCACCATTCCATCACTGTTGTATTTTCTCCATGAAGATTTAATAAAAAGGCTCAGAATTTCTCTATTTCCATTGTTTTCATGGGTGTTTATTAATTGCATCTCATTTCCAGATATTGGTTTATCTGTTTGCTTTGTTTATCACTGAATTTCCTATTTAGGAACATTACAATTCTCCAGCTCTATTGAGGTTGATCCAATTCCTCTCATAGGATAGCTCTTATTATCTCCAAGTTCTACAGAGTAAGAAGACTTTCCTTTTGACAATGTTTTTAGCTGCTTGTGATGCCCAATCATGTGCCTTGATGCTTCACTATCGATTGCCCAAATGTTCTCATCTTCAAATGTGCCAATGAGTGTTGAGAAGAGTCCTTCATCCTTTGTCTTGGTTACTTTATTCTTTGGAGTAAATAGGAGATTCCATTCTTCTTTGACACCCTTCTTGAGATGACTTGCTACCTTTGAACACTTCTATAGGAACTTCTTCAATGTATTAGAGATCTTCATAAATACCTCCTCCAACCTTAGCTTTGATTCCATGTTGAGAAATCTATAGGGCAATGATTAGAGTTATTTCTCTTTCCTTGATAACTTCTTGTGATGTATTTTAATTTTTTCTTACTTATTAACTTCTTTAATTATTATTATTTTTGTACCAAAATCAAAATCAAAATCAAAGGCATATCTTGGACTATTCTGAAGTAGAGATTTTGATCAACATTGCTTCCAATAAAACTAAGTTTCATCAAGTAGCTATCAATGCAAGCATACCAAGCTCTTGGGGTTTGCTTCAATCCATAGGGAGCTTTCTTCAGTATATACACATTCTTTTTCTCGTCATGTACTTCAAAGCCTTCTGGTTTCTCCACAGATACTTCTTCCTTGAGGAAGCCATGCAGAATAGAAGTTTTCACATTCATTTGGTGAAGAGTACATCCCTGGATAACAACTAGAGACACAATAGATCGGTTGGTAGTATATCGGGAAACAAGTGCAAAAATATCATCATAGTCTATTCCCTATTTCTAAGAGAAACCTCCAGCCACAAATCTATCTTTATATTTTTCAATACTGCCATCTACACCATGTTTAATTTTATACAACCATTTAGAAGTGACAACAAACTTACCTTTGGGTCTTGGAACTACTTCCCATACATCATTATGTATGATGGACTCATATTCTTCAACCATTGCATCTTTCATACTCGATCTTTAATTGCTTCTTCAAAAGTGCATGGTTCAACCTGAATAATGTTGGTCATGGCTACAACATATCCCTGGAACCAACACGGTTTCTTGCTTTCTTTGAAGGTTCCTCTAGGGGAAGCATGTCTCTCAACATATTGTAGAGTGTCACTAAGCCATAATGGTCTCTTTCTAGTAGGAGGATCACATAGAAGAGGATACGTGTCCATGGGCTCCATGGGTTTATTAACAAGATCAAGCTCAGGCTCAAGATCTTCTTGAATTTGAAAGGCATCTTCTTGTATTCAACATTCACAGGAGGAAGAGGAGTGTCTCTTTCCCTTCCAAGAGTTGCATATTAATTAAATGTTACATCCCTACTCAACTTTCTAGTTCTTTGACCAGGTATGTATATTCTATAAGCTTTATAATTTTCACAATAACCAACAAACATACCTTTCTTACCTGAAGCTTGAAACTTGCTCTTCTTTTCCTTAGGCACGTGAAAGTATATAGGGTAGCCAAAAATTCTCAAGTGCCCAACCTCGGGCTTTTCACCAGTGAAGACTTTTTCAAGAGTCTTCTTGTTTAAGGCTTGATGTGGAGATCTTTTGGACATAGACAACAATGTTAGCAACTTGTCCCCATAGAAACTTTGGCAACTTTTTATTATGCAACATAGCTTTGACTGCTTCCATGATAGTTTTGTTCTTTATTTCAACCACACCATTTTGTTTTGGGTTATATAGTACGGTGGTCTCTTTCATGATTCCAGCTTCTTTGTAGAAGTCAATGAATTCATTTGAAGTGAACTCTCTTCCATTCTCAAATCCGAAGAGTTTGATCTGCTTTCTACTTTATTTTTCTACTAGAGATTTGAAATCTTTGAACATATTAAATTCTTGACTTTTGTTTTTCAAAAAGAAAACCCATGTCTTGAGGGAAAAATCATCCGCAAAGATTATATAATACAAGTAGCCACCAAGAGAAGTTACAGGAATAGGTCCACATAAACCATCATGTATAAGATGAGGTAACTGACTGGTTTTGCTTTTGCTTTAAGGGAATGGTCCCTTTACATGCTTTCCACTTGCACACCCTTGGCAGACCCCATCATGAGCCATTCTAATTTCAGGCATTCCAGAAACCATCTTTCTCACATGAGGCAATGCTTTATAATGCAGATGAGAGATCCTTTGATGCCAAAGTTCACATTGATTATTGTTTTCATGAATCAACGCATGGATTGGTCTTCCATTGACTTTATAAAGACCTTCAAATCTTGATCCCAAAGTGAATGCATATCTCATGCTAGATGTCATTGGTCAAGTGATAATTTTTCCATTAATGAAAGAAACTTTCATTCCTTTGCCTTCTAAGGAATTTATAGATACAAGATTCTTTTTCAAACCAAGTACATACAAAAATTCTTGAAGAGATATAGTTTTACCTTGATCCAGATGAAAATAAACATAACTAGATCCTTTTATAGGATTTGTGGAGTTATCCCTAAGAATGATTTTCAGATCCGTCTCCCTCTTAACTAGATTTGCGAGAACTTCTTTATAACCAGTAAAGTGTCTTGAAGCACCACTATCAACTAACCAGTGGTCACAAGAATCTACATGAGAGGAACTAGAAAGAGTAGAAACAAGAAATTACTGTGATTGTGTTTCAACTGCATTATTATCATACCTTGGGTTCCTTGAACTCTTTTAAGAACAATATCTTTCTTTATGAACAACATGAGCTTCTCTTCTTCTTCTATAATCAAATATGAAGTTGTCACTACAATTGTTGTAGTTGGATCTTGATGCTCTTCTATTTTCTCGATAATCACGAGCATAGTGGCCATGTTGATGGCAATTGTAGCATTGAAATTTTGATAAGTTCATGTTCCATATATAGGTATTTTTGTATCTAGGAGAAAAATTTCTTAAAAAGTGATGACCGCTTTTTCCTTTCTGCTTCTTTCCTTGGACAACAAAGGCAATAAGTTATCCCTCTTCATGCTTAGGAATTCTTCCTTTGGAAATCATTATGGCCTCTTCTTGACTGAGCTTTCTCAGGAGGTCATCAAATGTGGGAAACTTATCATTGTTGTTGATGGTAGTAATAAAAGTTCCCCAAGTTGGAGAAATATCTCCAAGCGTAATCAACACCATATTTTTATCAGATACAATTTCACCAACAGTTAACAGCCGATCCTTGATTTTTGATATCTTCACGAAATATGCTTGAATGGTCTCTCCTCTGTTCATCTTAATGTCCTTGAGTTGATTCTTCAAAACAATGATTTGAATCAAGTTGTTTACTTGATACATTTCAATTAGCTTGTCATACATTTCCTTAGATTTCTTCAACTTGGAGACATAGGTGATGAGATGGTCTCCAAGAGAATCAAGGGTAATCTTCTTAGTCTTGACTTCTCCCTTCTTGAATCTGGACAACATAACAACATTCAAATTTTTTGGTGGTTCTGCTACCTTACCTTCCACAGATTCCAGTACATTATGTTATTCAAGAGTAATATCCAATCTTGCCTTCCATGGACCAAAATTCTAAGCATCATTCATCTTCTCTTCATTCTTAAAGTAAGAAGAAGACATCTTGATCAGGTCAAAAAAAAAATTCAACAACAAATAAGATCTCTTTGAAGTAAAATTTATGCAAAGGAATGAAATCTCTTATCTTCTTGGACATGTCTTCACCAACACTCTAATACCATGTTGAAATTGTGATGTTCTATGCTGAAACAATTACTTATTCCAGAAAGTTGTTTTTGTTGCAATATTAGTTAAGCAATTGTAGATAGAACATAAACCAAATGCACAATAGACGATAGACAAGGCAAAAATGAGACATAGAGAATTTAGGTCCATTGACCAGGGAAAACCCACAAGGGGAAAAGCCAACCAAATTCTTCTTCTATTAGATATCAATTGTTCAACATAGATACGAAGTACAATGAGAGATCAAGAGAATGAGTAAATTCACCCAAATCTAAACAAGTTGTAGCTTGAAAATCACTAGTAGCAGTAGGAGATACAAACATTAAATCAACCTTTCCTTCAACTGAATCAACACTGAAGCACTGAATCAACCTTGGCTCACCATGTTTTTCTCTTACTCTCCAAGTCTCTCTCTCACAATCTTCTTCAAGTCTCTTCAACTCTCTCACTCAAGTTCAAATTCTTCTTTCACAATGCACAAGTAGTAGTAGTCAACTGAGAATACACGAGACAAATATATAGGAGGAGAAATGAATTCTTGTCATAAAGGAGGAGTAATACGCATGCCTTGAGGAAGAGTAATATATGCCATTTAGGGGAGTGTAACTCATGCCATTAAGGAGAGAAAACATGCCTTAGAAACTTATTCCATTAAGGAGATGTATGTGTTCCTGAGTAACTTATGCCATTAAGAGAGGAAAACATGCCTTAGTAACTTATGCCATTAAGAGATGTTCAATTATGGTATGTTCTATGCTTACAACAATTTACTTTTCTTTCTTATTATTATTCATAGATTAGCAATCACATGTGCATAAGTAAAGTGCAAATAGAACATTAAACGATCAACAGAAAACAAGCCAAGACAAGAGACACAAGATGTGGTGGCTAGCCAGGGAAAAACCCCACAATGTGTGGGGAAACCCTTTGATCAAATCTTCTTTTATTTTCAATAATTCAGCAGAGAGAAATAGTACAATAAATTTGATTTATATCAACAATAGCAAACCCTAAATCAGCAGCATCGGCGTTAGCAGCTTCATCATCAAAACTAGGGCAATCGATATCTTGCAAACCGACCATTGGATTGGCTTGATTCCACCACCAAAAAATGCAGCCTTCAGAGGAGGTCCAGATGAACCTACAACATAGTTCAGAGGAGGATATTTGATGGTCAACACTGGTCAAACTTTGGATCTGCAGTTGCAGCTTTAGGTTCAACAGCTTCCTTCCACATGTGTTAGAGAGAGTCTCTTTTATGCACAGTAGAGAGGAGCCTCTTTTTTGCGCAGGAGAGAGAGAGATGTGATGAGATGAGTAAGTGCAAATGAGGAAATGTCCTCCTGTATTTATACACAACTGTTGATGTTTGAATAGATGCGACTATTGGGCTTTTGAGCCTACATGAGTTGTAGGTCGGCTTGATAATAATTCCATAATCAAAATAAATTCATATCTCCATAAATACTTATCGAAATCGAATGATCTTTAAATCAATCATACACGTCTCAACAAGAGGAATCCAATAAAAATATTATCAGCCATGAATAAGATGACCCACATGAAGTTTGGCCACATGAAGTTTGGCCCTAGTTGCCAATTTTAACACTTCCTCTCAACTAGGGAGAACTTCATCTGCAATATGTCTGTCAATCACTATTATTCATCCATCAAATGCACTACCGTGTGCAGCCTAACCCTTGCCCTCCTCTGCTCTATTCTGCATGTTTTGATTTGTCTTGCTCTGCCCTGTACTGATCTGTACTGCTCTGCTCTATTCTACTCTGCTCTGCTTTTTCCTGAATTATGAAGAAGAAGAAATGATCGAGGATGTATCACACTGACTCAAAGTCAGTCTCAGAGTATGTACAATTGGTCCTAGACCAGTCTCAACCAACCCGAAGTCAGTGTCATAGTGAGTACAACTCCTACCACTGTTCCCATACCAGTATTATCCTCCACCGACTCAAAGTAAGTCTCAGAGTGCGTACCACTGGTCCCAGACCAGTCTCAATCGACCCGAAGTCAGCGTCATAGTAGGTACCACTCCTACCACTGGTCCCAGACCAGTATCGCAGTCTCAGAGAGTGTACCACTGGTCCCAGACTAGTCTCAACTGACCCGAAGTCAGTGTCATAGTATGTACAACTCTCACTGGTCCCAAACCAGTCTCAACCGACCCGAAGTCAGTGTCATAGTGGGTACAACTCCTACCACTGGTCCCAAACCAATACCATTGATCCTAGATCAATGAAGGTCACCCTAGCATAGGGAGTACGGTAGATACAGTGATGCGTCCATCGATACTACTATGGTCCCTAACTTCATTTCCCTGCTCATTGATCAGATTAGAGGTACTTCCCATGAGTCCCTGACTGCATGGGTAGGATGCCTTGACAGGAGAACTTAACCAATCCCGTCCTCACAGGAGAACTAATCATCTTGCTACACAATCACCATGGAGAACACATCATCCGAGTCTCACAGGAGAACTAATCATCCTGCTACATAATCATCATGGAGAACACATCATCCAGACCTCACAAGAGAACCAATCATCCTGTTACATAGTTGTCATGGAGAACACATCATCCAGACCTCACAGGAGAACCAATCATCCTACTACATAGTCACCATGGGGTGTACATGTATACCACCAGGGAATGGTGAATCACCCTGTGGTCATATGTCGCTCCAAGAAGTACCCCGCACCCACCCCCCCGGGAGCTCCTAGAGCTCAATGCATCATGCAGGACCCTCATCAGAGGGTCTTTGAACGACACCAAGTCATTCTCGGAAAGTAAAAAATTTGACCTTTCCTAGGGGCTTTGTCAGAATGCCAGCGACTTGTTCATCTGTACCGAAATGTTGGAACCTGATAGCTCTCTACTGCACCATATCTCGAATATAGTGGTACCTGATATCGATATGCTTGGAGTGATCATGAAATACAGGATTCTCTGACAAACGAATCCCACTCTGGTTGTCACACAGGATCACAATGGTATCCAATGTAAATCCAAACAACTCACTGAAGAGCTTTCGCAACCAGACTGCCTCACAAGAGGCCATGCTAGCAGCAATATACTCTGCTTCGATGGTGCTCAAAGCCAACGACTTCTGCTTCCTGCTCATCCAGGATATCGAAGCAGATCCCAAGGAGAAACAACACCTAAAACTAATCTTACAGTCCTCCACATTGCCTGCCGAGTCAGCATCAATGTATCCAAGTAGTCTCACATCTCCGGCAATGTATCTTAACCCGTAAGTAATTGTGCCACGGAGATATCTCAACAGATTCTTGGCACCAATCCAATGTATGTGGTGAGGTTCAACCATATGTAGACTTAACGTGTTGACTGCGATGCATATATCTGGATGGGAGTTCACCAAGAACATTAATGCTCCGACGAGTTTCCAATACTCGGTGGCATTTCGTAAAACAGGTCCAGCAGCACTACTGCTTAACTTCTTGAAGTCAAGCTCCATCGGGGTAGTCACAGGCTTGCAGTCCACCATACCGAATCTTTCCAATATCTTCACCACATATTTTCCTTGAGATAGGAAAATTTCCTCTGGCTTCTGCCACACTTCAAGTCCTAAGAAATAGTGCATCGATCCTAGGTCCTTCATTTCAAATTCAGAAGCCAACTCCCTCTTACATTTGTGAATGAGAGGGTCTACACCTATTAGAAAGAGGTCATCCACATACAACACCAGTATGAGAGGTTTGTCATCTTCAACCTTAAAGTAAAGGTTAGGATCGGCTTCACTCCTAGTGAATCCCAGCTTCATCAAGTAGCTATCGATCCTCTCATACCATGCTCAGGGTGCTTGCTTCAACCCATAGAGAGCCTTTTTCAACCTGCATACATGAGATTTTCGATCATAAATCTCAAATCCTTTAGGTTGCTCCACATAGACCTCTTCTTTGATCGAACCATACAAGAACGCGGTCTTGACATTCATCTGATGTAAGTTCCATCCTTGTGAAGCCACAAGGGCTATGATCAAGCAGATGGTCGTATATCTGGCAACAGGTGTAAATATCTCATCATAGTCTATACCTTCCTTCTGGGAGAAGCCGCGAGCAACAAAACGAGCCTTATACTTTCCCATACTTCCATCTGTTGCATGCTTTATCCTGTAAAGCCATTTAGAAGTGACAATTGTCTTGTCCTGGGGTCTGGGAACTACTTCCCAGACATCATTCTTCATAATAGACTCATATTCTTTGGTCATAGCATCCTTCCATACTTGATGCTTGACGGCATCTAAGAATGATGAAGGCTCATTTTGTATGATTGTGCTCATGATGGTCAGGTATCCCTGATACCTGTTAGGTTTCTTACTTTCACAGAAGGTTCCTCGGGGTGCAACATCATCAAGTAGCCCCCTAAGCCATGAAGGCCTCCTCCTAGAAGAGGAAGGCTCAGGTGTATAAATAGGATCCATAGGTTCCTCCACATCAGGCATTGTTACATCATCTACCCATAGAAACTTTGGAAGTCTTTGATCATGGAGCATGGCACAGACAGCTTCCACAATCGTACGGTTCTTCCTTTCTGCCACACCATTCTGCTCAAGAGTATGTGGTGTAGTAGTCTCCCTCTTAATGCCAGCCTCGGGTATGCTTGAGTGAACCAACTGTAATATATCGGAGGTCTTGCTTTGGCTTGAGGGAATGGTCCCCTTTTGAGCTTTCCTTCGGCACATCTTGGACATACACCTTCTTTCTCTATTCGGAATTTGGACATCCCTGTCGCCATTTGTGCTACATCGGGTAGAGCTTTTATAATGAAGGTGGGCAAACCTCCGGTGCCAAATTTCAGACTGAAGAGATGTGTCATAAGACATGACACCTAGCAGACTTCCATCGACCTGATATAATGAATCAACACGAAACCCAAGAGTAAAGGCATCTTTAACATTATTTTTCCATATACGTACCTTGCCATTGCTAAAGGTCACCTTGTAGCCTTTGTTTTCCATTGCCGAGATGGACACCAGGTTCTTTTTGAGGTCAAGTACATATAATACATCCTGTAAGTGGATCGTATTACCTTGATTCAATTTGAGAGAGACATTGCCTACACCTTTCACAGGATATTTCATATTATCTCCAAGGATAATTTCCAAGTTAGTTTCTTTCTCTATCATATTATGGAGAAATTCTTTGTAGCCAGTGAAGTGCCTTGAGGCACCACTATCAATGAGCCAAATTCCCATTAAGTCCAAAGGAGCAAAGGTAGATAGAGCAGCTGGTAGATAATATTCATCCTGCTTATTTTCAACAATGTTGGATTCATACCTGGAATTTCTAGCCTTCTTGAATGGTTGTCCTCTTCCTTGATTTCCAGCATTCCTTTTACCTTTGTTATTGAATTTTCCATTTCTTTGATTGCCATGAGAGGGATTTTGATCATCATCTTGGTGTAAGTCCTTTCTATCAGGGCACTCCCTTGCATAGTGACCTACTTTATTGCAAATATAACATCATCCTTTTCTTCCACCCTTAGGTCTAGCCTTTCCTTTTGATTTAGTCCTGGAATTATTTCTTTTCTTAGCATGAGAAGAAAAGGCAGGAAGAGGACCTTTAGGCATGGGCATTTCTTGCTCTTCTACCCTTGTTTCTTCTTGAATGCATCTAGTCATTAATTCCTCGAAACCAGGAATTACATTCTTGTTCATAAGAGTAGTCCTGAACACCTACCATTCGGATGGTAATCCTCCAAGAGTCATGAGTGCCATTTCCTTGTCAGTAATAGTCTCCCCAATAGATAGGAGATCATACTTGATTTCAGTTCTCCTTAAGAAGTATGCTTGCATACTCTCATATTTACCCTTTTTAATTTCCTTCAGCTTATTTCTAAGAAACAAAACTTGATTTGCGTCATTAACCTTAAATAAACTCATGAGCCTATCGTAGATTTCCTTGGAGGTGTTCAGGTCGGAGATGTAGGCCACCAAGTGTTTGTCAATCGAGTCCTGGATGATCTTTTTTGCTTTGACTTCTCCGGTTTTCCATTTGTTCCTGGCAGCAGCAGATGCAATTGATGGAGGCTCAACAATATTGCCTCTCACATGGTCCAACTCTCCTTGATCTTCTAGGGTTAGATCGATAGACATCTTCCATCCATGATAGTCAGCTTTCTCACAGACCTTGTCCTCGGCAGCGATGAGGACCCCATAGTTCTTTTAAGATAGCCTTGCCAATCTTCTCTTCAGTGATTGCTCTTGCTCTTTCTCGGGCTTTGTCTTTACCTCAGCTCTAATACCATGTTCAATTATGGTATGTTCTATGCTTAGAGCAGTTTACTTTTCTTTCTTATTATTATTCATAGATTAGCAATCACATGTGCATAAGTAAAGTGTAGATAGAACATTAAACAATCAACAGAAAACAAGCCAAGACAAGAGACACAAGATGTGGCGGCTAGCCAGGGACAAACCCCACAATGTGTGGGGAAACCCTTTAATTAAATCTTCTTTTATCTTCAATAATTCAGCAGAGAGAAATAGTATAATAAATCTTATTTATATCGGCAGTAGCAAACCCTAAATCAACAGCATCAGCATTAGTGACTTCATCATCAAAACTAGGGCAGTCGATATTACGCAAACTGACCATCGGATCGGCTTGATTCCACCACCAAAAAATGCGGCCTTTAGAGGAGATCCAGATGAACCTACAACACAGTTCAGAGGAGGAGATCTGATGGTCAATGCTGGTCAAACTTTCGATCTGCAGTTGCAGCTTCAGGTTCAGCAGCTTCCTTCCACGTGTGAGAGAGTCTCTTTTCTGCGCAGTAGAGAAGAGCCTCTTTTCTGCGCAGGAGAGAGAGAGAGAGATGTGATAAGATGAGTGAGTGCAAATGAGGAAAAGTCCTCCTGTATTTATACACAACCGTTGATGTTTGAATAGATGCGACTGTTGGGCTTCTGAGCCTACATGAGTTGTAGGTCGGCTTGATAATAATTCCATAATCAAAATAAATTTGTATCTCCATAAATACTTATCGGAATCAGATGATCTTTAGATCAATCCTACACCTCTTGATGAGAAGAATCCAATAATAATATTACTAGCCATGAATAAGATGACCCACATGAAGTTTGGCCCTAGTTTCCAATTTTAACAAGAGAGGTACACATGCCTTAGTTAAGGAGAGTGTAACATATGCATTAAAGAGAGCGTAAGATAAATATTTTATGACATGTCTTTAATGAGTGTAAGAGGAATATGCCTTGTCTTTAATGAGTGCATAAAAGAGAGTGTCGTGTCATTAAGATATAGAGAGAGAGTTACATAGTGCCATGTGAGTCATCAAGGAAAGAGGTACAACGTGATTGAGGTGATGAAGGTAAGGTGACTTGTAATTCCTTTTAATAATAGTGTCATAGTATAATAATAATAATAATAATATTGATGATTAAGTCGAGATTGAACTATTAGGATTGATTAATGATAAGTTAAGTGATTTTCCTTCATCTATACTTGATTACCAATTGATACAAGGTGATTTACTATTTTTGGAAAGCCATACTTGAGATGATAAACATGATTTTCTATTTTTAGAAAGTCACTCCATAATTGTCAAAAATGATATTTTATTTAAGGAAATTTCTCTCTGAGTTGCCAATTTTCAACAATAATCATTACATTTTCAACACAAAACAATAATCATTACATTTTCAACACAAAATTTGTTCTTTTTCCATCATTTCAAAAATATTTCCTTGGTTGGTTTCTACAAGTTAACTCACATATTAGGGCATGGCATGCATTTCAATTCCCAACATTGTTTATATTACTGTCATATGAAAAGAGTGTGTGCACTAGCTAAATATAAATATTATATCAATATCAAATGAATATGACTATGTAAAACATGCGTAGTGATAGAAAATGTTGAATAGTTCTAGTGGTAGAAGAGCATGAAACATGGTATATATCATATCAAGCTTGTGGGACATACCGTTGTAAACAAATTAAGGCAGTGGCCTCTTAAAACAAGAAAACAATTTTAGGTGGTGTAGAATATACATTATAATAATATCTCTACAAATATAGGATGCTCCAAAGCTAAATACAAAGTTCAATAGTAGTGTCAATTAAATTGCAATGGTTGTTGCAAGCATAGATGCAATTATTAACAATATATTGCGAGTTTTTTAGGTCCTTGATCTCATCCATTTAAAAAATTGTAATATTGTGTGGGGTACGAAAATATCACTATAAATAATTGAAATATTGCAAAGAAAAATTAGTTGGTTTAGGGTTTTATTTTTTTTGGATGATTTTTTCTCATTATGAAGTAGAAAACAAGGGATTACTCACCATTCCTTTTTCTATAAAAGAGTGGGAGGGTTTTGCTTCAAATTTTTTCTCAAATGAAAAAAAATGAATATTTTAGTATTTTTTAAATTTGTCAATATTTTCCTAACAATTCATTGTTTGCAATGTTTGAATTTGTAATAAGCAAGTGGAACTACATGTAGTGGTAAATCTACCATATAGGTTTTTCTTGTCAATTTTTAAAAGCATTTCCTTCATTAAATATGTCATGGGCGATTTTCTATTTTATATCTTTTTGACATTTAAAATTCTTACTTTTAGCATTGAAGAGAAAATATATCAGCGCCAAGTAATGAAAGGAGAATTTGCAGCTACTATTGAAGGGCATGGTGAAGCTAGGTTCCTAAGTAAGAAAGGTGGTCAACACTTTAGTCGTGAAGAATTGCAAGAGTTGTTCACTCTACGTTTGGTAAGAATTCTTTTAGTAAATTATCATTTTTTTCTTTGGGCCTTCAACTTGGGTTGCTTAGATTGAATAACAAGATATTGAATATATGTTTTTCTTGTTTTTGTAGGATACATATTGTGACACATACGATTTGCTATCTCGTTCTAAAATGTCTAACTTGGAAGATTGGAAAGATTATTCTAAAGTTGTCACAGATTTTGCCCTAAAACATGCTATCCAAAGTGGCATAATAACATTTGTGCACCAAACCACTAATAATTCTAGCAAAATTGTATGCTAATATAATTTTAGTGTTTCAATTGAGGATGTATTTCATCCTATATAAATATTGAGCATTTTTCTAGAAATGAAAGTTCAACTTCAACTTAAAATGAATGCATCATGGACAACTGAATAGATGTGAAGCTCAACATAATTGAAAGTTGAAAAAGATTACCTACATTTTAAATTTATTAAAGCAACATAATAATTTCTTTGATATCACTTCTTGTTCAAAATAATTTTTTTCCAATTAAATTCCCTTGCGTACATCATTTGGTCGAGGAGAACCTTCATAACCTTGATTGCATTTTTCCCATTTTTCTATAGAAAAATAGATTAGATGAATTGCTAAACCCTATTAATAGTACATGTTCCACATTATCTGAATGGAGGCTTTCGTGAGTAGAGTTATTCAAAGATATCTCTTCCAGATCCATCACATAAATGCAACACATCAATACATTAACATCTAGGCGATCCCCAAGCCAATCACCTTAAACTTTTAATAGAAGATGATACAACTAAGTCTTTACAAAGGTGACTTTTTCCACCCACCATGACTCTACATACATGCAAATGGCACAAGTCCCTTGTGGACCTATGGCCACAACACTACAAGATTACCCTTGCAAAGCTTGTGAGATTGCCAATTGTAGTCTCAATCTCCTTTAGGAAAGGACTTGTGGCCACTCTACTATAAATTACCCTTGCAAAACTTGTGAGCTTGCCAATTGTAGTCGCAACGTCCTTCAAGCAAGCCTTTAGTCGACAAACTTGTTGTTTATCCTAAAATCCCCCACTTCTCTATTGAAATGATATGTCGTATGACATGCCAATTCTACCTTAGCCATTCATCCCCCTTACAGACTTCCCCCACTTAGAATTTTCCACTTAAATGCTTTCTCCAAATTCAATTCCTCCCTAGGGTCAAGTCTTCCACTTGACTCCTTTTCTAAAACCTATTCTTGGGCCTTTGAACTTATTGAAGAAACTTCAAGTCACATGATCACCCATACACTAACTTGGTGATGAATGCTACAATCATTGCATGCCTTCTAACTGAAAGGCTCAATTATCTAAGTCACACTCACTTGACTTGAAATGAATTGAGTGTATTTCCCCTTCATGGTAACAACTTCCAGAGAAACTCTCATTTGGGTGTGATGATGTTTCTTGGATCTCCTTCAAATGACATGTCGTCTCACCCTCCAACAAGTTGGCTTATTTGATGGGGAAACAACTATAAATAGGGTAGCTCAACCTCATTTTAGGATCAAAATTTCGGTCATCATCAAGTCTACAATAAGAGGTGCAAAGTTCATAAAGGAAGGTTATTATCAAGCAGAGGGAAGAGTATAAATCCAGCTCTTTTTTGGTCTGTTTTTGGGTTGACTTTCTCTACATGTGTGAGGAAGTAAGAGATCAATTGCAACAAAAGAAGTTGAGAGGAATTGTGGTCCTCTTGGGTAGCCAAGTTGGAAGATTGTCAAGTCAAGCAGGAAGCCGAGTCAACCTAGAAGAAGACCCTATTCAAAGCGAAGGAAATCAAGGCATAAGATAAGGTCTTGTGCATGAGCTAGGGCTTTTGAATTAATCTTGCAGACCTAATTCAAGGAGGCCGAAGGTCTGAAGCAGAAGGAGGCTGAGGTTGAAGAAGACGCTGAGAAGGAGGAATGAACAGAAGAATAGTTGACTAAGGATCTCATCAAAGAAACCTCGTGTCTTGGTCTTGGATTGGCAAGTAGGTCAAGGGTCTTGGTCTTGGTATTCGCCAATTAAAGTCTCTATAAGTACAAGAATTTGTTTGGGTTTTCCTCTCAAGTGGGAGGAGGTTTGGCCCTAGCTAATAGCCTATATTATGTGTCTCTTATATCTTTATGGTTTATGCATTGGTAGTTGTTTGATCAAGAATAACACTATACTAACTTAAGTAAAAGAAGATCCTCATCTAAGAAGTAAAAAGAATTCACAAGCAATTATCTAAGTAGAGAAATTACTTAATCTCGATACCCTAGATTTCTTAACATGGTATCAGAGCTAAGGTGACTAAGTCAAAGAAGGGAATCTTATCAAGGGACACTCAAGGATCAAATATCAAGGAAGGCATCAAAGCAAATATCATCTTGAAGTCAAGGTCTACAAAGGAAGCCTCTTAACCCTAGATTAAAAAAAATAAGTCTACAAAGAAGTTTTGGAACCCTCAAGCCATCTCAAGAGACCTCAAAGACCCTTATCAAGTTAAAGGACTTTTACGTCAAGCAAGACCAGGAATGTTGTCTTCAAGATTCTAAGGCGATCTCTCTCTCATTGAAGCAAGGACCTTACCATTGAAGACATCACCAAGAAGTCATCATTGACATTGATCAACAAAGAAATCACCATCTAAGGATTCAAAGAGATCTCACTCTTTGTGAGATCAAGGATCATCATTGAAGAAAACTATCTTCATCAAGGAGAAGTTTTTTAGTCTCTATATCATCATCAACATCAAGGAAGCAACAAGGAGAAGGGGAATCCTATCAAGTATGTATATTTATGTCCACATCTGAATGTCAAAACGTCCTTTTGCAAGGAAAACAACAAATTGGTTGGGGCTTCAAACTATCTTGCAAGGAAGAAAAGGACAGATCTGAATCTCATTGAAAATGAGGTTATAGAACATGTCAAAGGATCTATCACTAAACCAGGAAAGGAAGATTCTCAAGCTCTTTCAAAGTATATGAAAGGGGAAGTTAGGGCTCAAAGGATTCTCATAGAATCCATCAAGGATTCCCTCATCCCATATGTATCCAAACTCGAAACTTCAAAAGAAATCTATGAAAAATTGGTAGAGTTGTATTCCGTTAGCACTGCTGGAGAAGTCATCTCTTAAGGAAATAATTCTACAAGATGAATATGTCAAGGGAAGATGGAATAACCTCATACTTTATGAGGATATCTGAAATTCGGGATCAACTACAAGATCTGGGAGAAGTCGTGTCTGATAGAGAAATGACTATAGTTGTACTAAATGCATTATCGGAGGAGTGGGGTAACTTTACTTCAAGTATTTATGGGAAGAAAGAAGCTACTCCATTCCAGGATCTATGGTCATTGTGAAAGATTGAAAAATCTAGACTAAAGGCCAAATCTAATGTGAGAGTAGGTGAGCAAAATCAAGCTTATGCTACAATGACAAGAAGAAAGGGAAAATTTGGGAAGTCTGGCTCTCGGAAAAAGAATAAGGACATGGCTAAGATTCAATGTTATGGGTGTCAAGAATATGGGCACTACAAAAGATATTTTCCTAAGATCAAGAAGGATAATAACAAAAGACGAAGAGAAGATGCCCATATCACCGAAGAAGTAGAGGAAGCTGAAAAGAAGAACTCCAAGAAAGAAGAAGTAGGAGATCTCTATTATGACTGAGATAGTCTTCCTCACATAAGTTATTTTCAAGTTCCTAAGTCTTATATTGTAAGATATGGCTATCATGATTCACTAAGTAAAATAATGGGATGCATCAAGGCATCATAGAAGCATTGAAATCAAGATCTGACGACATCATCATATAGAAGCATGAAAGATGGTTGGAATCTACGAAAGTTAAAAATGAAGTATATAGTTGTTGGGAACCTCATTAGAAACATAAGTGGAACTTGTGGAAAAGAAAGAAAAGGGTCATATAGAACAAGGTTCATCATACATCTATCAGAAGGAAACATCTGCTGATGGGGATACTTTAGATCCTCAAGATTCTTTGATGGAATCTTCATTGAAAGGTTCATTGATCAAGAGGGGAAGCAAGTGTTTCATCAAGAATTCCAAACTTGTGGATTTAATGGGATGATGGTATGATGACATAAAAGGTGAAGCGAATCAAGGGATTGAAGCTCTTTCAATCAAGGAAGTTGTTGTATGAAGTTTGGATGACCCAAAGGAAAATGAGGTATGTATGCTTATATTCAATATTGAAGAGTCATGTCATATGGTTGCAGGTAACATGGATCAATGCTCTATATTAAGAGCATGATCAAAAGAAAAAGGATCTCCTCCTTTGAAGAGATGCAAGGATGCATGGGTCACACATTCACTAGATGAAACCAATATAATATGTCCTCATATGAAATATGAGGTGGTTGACATTAATTGGAGGAACTCTGATTGGAAGTAACTGGGAATGAAATGTGTGAAGAAAGGAAGGAAGAGATCATGGGATATGCAACCATGGAAAAGGAAATCAACATACAAAGACCAAGAAGATTTGTCTAAGATGTCTCCATGAAAGATATGAAGACTCTAATGGAGTCTGAAAAAAGAAAGAAACCCTTAACAACATATATATCTTTGGGAGATGTGTCGATATGTATGCAGGATGTTGATGCAAACTAGAAGATGTCATGATGAAAGACCATCACAAAGGTAATTTTGATTTAAGTATTAATTTCTTATTTTTTGAACAAATAATTGGATGGGGTTATGCAAGACTACCGAGGGAAGAACTATCAATATCTTTCACCACCGATGCCCATGTAGTAGGATGAAATATCCTTGAGAAAACATGGCATGAAGAAGGCAGCATGGCATGAAGGAAGGCCAAATATGAACTGATTGATCACTTTCAGATGATGACATGAATGACTCATGGATGAAAGTGATGGATGCTCTATTTCCTATGAAGAAGTCCCAAACATGAAGACTCCTAGATAAATGAAAAGAAGTTCATGACATCGCGAGGAGGAGTTCTTCAAGCAGTTGATTGTCCCATCATCTCTTCTTGAGGAGCTGTTGTAGGTCCCTGATTAAGAAGGAGTTTGGAAACAAGTTTCTTACTTGGAAGAAACTTGGAAGCAAAAATTCCTAAGCCAAGACAGAGCTTAGGTACATTCCTTTCGTAGGAATGAGTACGTTCCTTTATTGGAAAAGATATGTCCTCCCTAATTAAGAGGGAGAGACAGACACATCATTATTGTCTTCACTTGGGAAGACAGAATGGGGAATTGGGTAAACATATGGCATCTGATGCTCTTTGAGGATGAGTTAGGGCATCCAAGATAAGAGTAGTCGTAGAGGAATGATATTCTTTGAGGACTGGGAATCTAAGATAAGAATAGTCCTAGTGGAACACACCCTAAGAACCCAGGTGGGGTATGTTCCAAGAGAGACAATGATGTGGGTGTCTATACATCATTGATTTCGCCAACATTGTTGCTCTAATATTATGGAGAGATTGAGTTGTTAGTCAAGGCCTTGCTATGTGACAATGTTGTTTGATATGATGCCATACAGATGGGTTACAAATCCGACTCTTATGAAAATTATTTAGATTGAGAATGAACAAGTACCATTATGAATACCTCCCTAGTTAAGAGGGAGCGTTGAAAAGTGTAACTAGGTTCGGTTTTCATAATGACATGTGTAATTGTGACATTATGTAATTGATGAAAATAAGAAAAATATATATATATATATATATATATTATATATTATTGTAATGCTTGTCTCGTGGGTTTCATGAGCAAGGAATTTTATTTTTAGTAATGGCTCCCATTGAGAGCCTTTAGGATTTGTCATATAGTCATAAAAGTCAAATTGAACCTATGTCGTCTAAGAAGGACCCTTCTTGGGCATGTTACATATTTTTATAAGTCATTGAAAGATTCAAAATACTCTCCAAGATAAGCCAAAGCATCTCCTATCAAGTTAGCTTCAAAATAGAATAAATGATCTCCTCCAAATGACACATCAACTCACACTCCAACAAGTCGACTTATTTGATGGGGAAACAACTATAAATAGGGCAGCTCGGCCTCATTTCAGGATCAAAATTTCGGTCATCATCAATTCTGCAATAAGAGGTGTGAAGTTATCAAGGAAGTCTATTATCAAGCAAAGGAGGGAAGAGTATAAACCGAGCTCTTTTCTAGTCTATTTTTGGGTTGATTTTCTCTACACGTGTGAGGAAGCAAGAGATCAGTTGCAGTAGAAGAAGCCGAGAGGAATTTCAGTCCTCTTGGGTAGCCAAGTTGGAAGAAGGTCAAGTCAAGAAGGAAGTTGAGTCAAGCTAGAAGAAGACCTTATTCAAAGCGAAGGAAATCAAGGCATAAGATAAGGTCTTGTGCATGAGCTAGGGTTTTTGAATTAGGATTGTAGGCCTAATTCAAGGAGGCCGAAGCTCTGAAGTAGAAGGAGGCTGAGGTTGAAGAAGAAGTTGAGAAGGAGGAAGGAATAAAAGAATAGTTGAATAAGGATCTCATGAAGGAAACCTTATGTCTTGGTCTTCTAGTGGAAAGTAGATCAAGGATCTTTGTCTTGCTATTCGTCAATTGAAGTCTCTATAAGAAGAAGAATTTTTTCGGGTTTTTCTCTCAAGTGGGAAAGGTTTTGGCCCTGGATGATAGCTTGTATTATGTGTCTCTTGTCTCTTTATGGTTTATGCATTGTCAGTTGTTTGATGAAGAATAACACTATACTAACTTAAGTAAAAGAAGATCCTAATCTAAGAAGTAAAAAGCATTCACATGTAGTTATCTAAAGTAGAGAAATTACTTAATCTCGATGCCCTAGATTTCTCAACATTTTACGCATGATCTTCATTTAGGTTGATGTGTTATGTTCTCATATGTGAGTGTTCTACTTCAACATGGCGATGACAATTTCTTTATTAAGTTGTGAACGTAGCAGATTATGGGCATGATCTAATAACATGTCATAACAATAAATATTTTATTATCTAACCTCATTTTACTATCAAGGAAATAATTGTCTCATATAAGTGTTGTTGAGTCTTAGGAAAAGATGTAATAATGTAAATCTAGTTGGGTTAGTGGATTTCATATCCTAACCATACTTAACAATTCCCATATTTCCCTTTCACTCACATCCCATTTCATAAAAAATTATTAATCCTACTCATATTTGACTTATCACATGCCATCCAACAAGGCCTGCTTAAGAAATTTGAAGAACAATGTAAGCCAAAGTCAAATAAAGCCAATGGATATGATGATTTCTCTTTATATGATAACTTCTTGTGATATATTTTTACTTTTTATTACTTATTAAATTATTCTCTTATTATTAAGTTTGTTTGTCATCAAACAACTACCAAAACCCAGAAGAACAATAGGACACCCCATATAGGCTACAAGCCAAGGCCAAAACTTCTCCCTTGAGAGGAAAACCTGTAAATCTCTTCTCTTCTTGTAGACTCTTCAATTGAAAAATTCCAAGACCTCTAGACCAAGAACAATAACTTTCAAGACCAATTCCAACCTTTCCTGATGATGTGCTTACTTTTTCCAACTCAAGCCCAATCAAATCCCTTCTAGCAGTAAAACTTCAACCCCCTAGCTTTAGAATTTCAACCTCTACTACAGGTCTAAAATTTTCGACCCCTAGCAACTGCTATTGCATCCACACGTGTGAGCTCGATTTGGCCTTCCAAGGCCTCCCAAAAATTTTTCTTTCTTTGATTCCTTGTTTAGGGATAGAATGTGACCTAGTAGGTCCTTCTTCTAGCAATTTTGACCCTCTTTCAATAGATAGAGAATCTCGACCTTGAAGCAGCAAACCCTAGCCTTCCTTCTTCGCATGTATGAGATAGAATTAGCCCAGAAACTTCTTCCTTCATCCTCTTCCTTATTCAGTAACCCTTTTATGCTCCTCCTTTGCTTGAATGAGATGTGAGATGAATGTGTCTCAAGGAGGTCTAGTTGCCTCCTTTATATAGGCTTCTCAAGGTGGATGTGGCTCCTCAAAATAGGGTGACTTATGAGCTACCAGACTGACTTGGCCTTGAAGGGTATTTTGACATATTAAATTACAAAAATAATTTTCTTTACAAGTTAAAATGTGCTTGATGGGGTCTTCAACTTATGACAATGAATCTTTTGACTTTTTGACCTAGGACAAACCCTAGAAGCACTCAATGGGTGATTGACCTCTAGAATAAAATACCTTGAGCATGAAACCCATGTTCCAATCACAATAATAATTTTTCTTTCATTTTACAAAATACAAGAATCAAAAGTACATTTCATATTTATGAAGACCGAATCTAGTTACACATTTTTCAACACTCCCTCTTAACTTGGGAGGTATTCATAAATGGTACATGGACATTCTCAATCTAAAGATATCTCATAGGAAGATTCAGATTGGTAACCCATCTGTTTAGCATCATAACAACAAGCGTTGTCACATAACAAGGCCTTGACTAATAGCTCTATCTCTCCACAATATTAGAGCATAATGTTGGTGATCCCGATGATTTATAGACACCATCATCATTGTCTCTCAAGGATCATACTCCACCCGGGTGTTCACAGAGTATGCCTTCTTGGACTATTCTTATCTTGGATAGCCAGTCCTCAAAGAATATCGGTCCTCAACTAATCTTATCTTTCCTGCCCTACCTCATCCTCAAAGAGTATCATATGACAGATGTTTACCCAATCCTCCATTCTGTCTTCCCAAGTGAAGACAAGAATGATGTGTCTATCTCTCCCTCTCAACTAGGGAGGATTTATCAACTAGACCAAGCTTGTCTCTCAAATATACAAGCTTCTTATTAGGAAGATATGTTGTCAATATATTAGCTACCTACTCATCAGTGGAGATATATTGCAGTTGCAACACACCATCTTG
Source organism: Pinus taeda (assembly GCA_000404065.3). Taxonomy (NCBI): domain Eukaryota; kingdom Viridiplantae; phylum Streptophyta; class Pinopsida; order Pinales; family Pinaceae; genus Pinus; species Pinus taeda. The sequence continues at coordinate 72,479 of APFE031563137.1, forward strand.
CAATAGCTTCTAAATGTAGTGATACTTACTGTTTATATGCTTTGTCTTTCCATGAAATATTGGGTCTTCAAACAATCTTATACAACCGGTGTTACCACAATGTATCACTTTAGGGTCCATTGGTCCTTCAAACAAGTCGAAAAACTACTTCCTCAACCAGAAAACTTCTCTACTTACTTCACAAACTGTAATATATTCAGCCTTAGCACTACTCAAAGCAACAAATTCTTTCTTTCTGCTCATCCATGAGACCATGGAAGATCCCAAACTAAAACATCCTCTTGTAGTGCTCCTTCCATCCCACTCACCACCTCCCTAGTCGGAACCTATCATTAGTTTGCAATCCATCATGTAAAACCTTTTCAACATCTCGATCACATACTTCCCTTGACCTAGATAGATCTCATCTAGTCCCTGCCAGACTTCTAGCCCCAAATGGTAGTGCATCAACCCAAGATCCTTCATATTGAATTTTGTTGCTAGTTGCTTCTTTCATTCTTGTATTTGACCTTCCACACCTGGCAAGAGAAATTCATCCACATATAGGAGAATAATCATAGGCTCACCTTTTACAACCTTGCTATGGAGATTCAAATCAACATAAATCTTTGTGAAGCCCAATCTTTGTAGGTATGCATCCATCCTAGCATACCATGCCCTCTTGGAGCAAATGTCTCTTCATAATCAATGCCTTCTTGTTGAGAGAAGCCCCTAGACATAAATCTTACCTTATACTTGTCAATACTTCCATCTGCCGCATGTTTAATATTGTAAATCCACTCGGAAGTTACCACATATTTGTCTTTAGGCCTAGGTATGATCTCCCAAACTCCATTTTTCATTATTGATTGATATTCTTCATTCATGGCATCCTTCCATTCTTGATGTTTGATTGCCTCTTCAAAGGTGGATGGCCCTGCTTCTATTAAATTTGTCATATATGTTGCATACCTTGAATATCCTTTGGGCTTCTTTCTTTCTCAAAATGTGCCTTTAGTTGCTCCATGATCTTCTGCATCTAATAGTGTAGATTTAAATCAGTTAGGTCTCTTTCTAGTTTCGGGGATTACCACAGGTTGTATAGGTTCGCTGGGACCTTCATCTTCATGATTTGATTCTTCTTCCTCCCTAACAACTTCCTCTTCAAATACTGTAAGTTATTCATCATTAGAGTCCATAGGATGGATCCAAATTCTTTATGTGGTCCTTCAATATATGAATATAGACATAACAACCATAAATTTGAAGATGACCGACACTTGGTTTCTTCGGTCAATTTATTTAGTGACCTGTGGGGACTTTGATTTTGTATGTATATAGCTGTCTTCGTAGCTTCACCCCACATAAATTTTGTCAAATCTTGATCATGTAGCATAGATTTTACACTTTCTTCAATGGACCAATTCTTTCATTCTGCAACTCCATTTTGTTTGAGATTGTATGGGACAATCAACTCCCTCTTAATCCCAGACTCCTTACAAAAGTCTATAATTTCCTTAGATGTGTATTCTCCTCCATTATCAGATCTTAATATCTTGATTCTCCTATCTTGAATTCTTGAAATTTAATAAATACTTCATCCTTGGATTTCATTAAGTAAACCCAACTTTTCCTTGAATGATCATCTATGAATGTGACATAATATAGATGAACTCCAAGTGACTTTGGAGTCATAGGAACAGAAACATCAGAATGAATAAGATCCAATATTTCTTTTGACCTTGAAGCATTACTTCCAAATGGTCCTCTTGGTGTTCTTACCCAATGCACACCCCTTGCATACTCCTTCATGATCTTCTTTTAGATTAGGGATTCCATTCACTATTGAACTTAGGGTTGGTAGGATTTTGTAGTGAAGATGACCGAATCTTCTATGCCAAAGTTCACATAGATGTAAACCAAAGCTTGAGCAAGGGAGTTAATAATCTGTAAAGTCTTCCTTCACAAATCCCAATAATTATTGCATCTTCTATTCTTTAGTTTTTACCCCATACCACAACGTTTCCATCAATGAAAGTAACTCTATCACCCTTGTCTTCTAGACTTGAAATGGAGAGTAGATTCTTGTGTAAACCTAGAACAAATAAGATATTGTTGAGATGAATATTTCCTCCATTCTCTAGCTCAAGTGAAGTTGATCCAATTCTTCTCACTGGGTTGCTTTTATTGTCACCAAGCTCTACAAAGTAAGAGGATTTTCCTTTTGATAATGTCTTTAATTGCCTGTGATGACCAGTGATATGTCTTGATGCTTTATTGTCGATCACCCAAATACTCTCATCTTGAAATGTGTCAGTGAGTGTTGAGAATAGACTTTCATCCTTTGCAGATGTCTTGGCCACTTCCTTCTTAGAAGAAAATAGGAGATCCCATACTTCTTTGATGCCCTTCTTGAGTTGACTTGTCACCTTCATACACTTTTTTAGGAACTTCTTTAGTGTAGAGGAGATCTTCATTATGCCCTTAACCAACATTAGCTCTGATACCATGCTGATAAATATATAGGGTAGTAGATAGGATGATTTCTCTTTATATGATAATTGCTTGTGATATCTTTTTACTTTTTCTTACTTATTAACTTCTTCTCTTATTGTTAAGTTTGTTTATCATAAAAATACTACCAAAACCAAGAAGAACAATAGTACACAAGTACAACGGATATAGGTTGCAATCTAAGGCTAAAACCTCTCCATTTGAGAGGAAAATCCGTAAATCTCCTCTTCTTATAGATTCTTCAATTGACAAATTCCAAGACCTCTAGACCAAGACCAATACCCTTCAAGACCAAGTCCAACCTCTCTTGATAATGTTCTTCCTTTGTCCAAGTCAAGCCCAGTAAAATATATTCTAGCAACACAACTTCGACCCCCCATCTTCATAATTTTGGCTTCTACTGTAATTCTGAATTTTTTGGTCCCCAACAACTACTACTACATCCACACATGTGAGCTCGATTTAGCCTTCCAAGGCCTCCCATCAGCTTCGCTTGCTTTGCTTCCTTGTTTAGGGCTAGAATGTGACCTAGTAGGTCCTTCTTCCAGCAATTTTGATCCTCTATCAACAGATAGAGAATCTCGACCTTGAAGCAGCGAACCCTAGCATTCCTTATTCACACGTGTGAGATAGAATTAGCCCATAAACTTCTTCCTTTGTCCTCTTCCTTATTCACTAGCCATTTTATCCCCCCCCTTAACTTGAATGAGATGTGAGATAAATGTATCTCAAGGAGGTCGAGTTCCATCCTTTATTTAGGCTTCTCAAGGCAGACATGGCTCCTCAAAATAGGTCGACTTCTCAACTGCCAGGCCGACTTGGTCTTGAAGGGTATTTTGACACATTTAATTAAAAAAATAACTTTCTTTATAAGTTACAATGTGCCCGTTGGGGTCTTCAACTTATGATAATGAGTCTTTTGACTTCTTGACCTAGGAAAAACCCTAGAAGCACTCAATGAGTGGTTGATCTCTAAAATAAAAGACCTTGAACATGAAATCCATGCTCCAATAACAATAATATTTTTCCTTTCATTTTAGAAAATACAAGAATCAAAAGTACAGTTCATATTTATGAAGAACGAACCTTGTTACACGTTTTTCAATAGAGTTGAAGAGCATGAAAGTAAAAAATGAAAAAATAATGAAGCTAGAGATATGCTACCTCATTAAAAAGGTCCAACCCTTAAATCATATGCTAAAAGTGCACATATAAACAAAAATACTAATAAATTAAAATTTAACATATCCAACCCCTTATTTACTATTAAGGAGGTGCGATATTTTGAAAGGTTTCCTCTAAAATATTATTTTAAGGTTACATCTAAAGTCACAGATGCATTACACTCATTGAGTGCTTTCCAATGACTATACTCTTGCTTGATTTTGAAGTATGAGCATAAATATATAGTTGTTAAAGGTTTAAGAATCACCTTTCTCTCTCATGTTACTACATGTTCTATACAAGTGACATGTTATCCTTACCTATGTGGTGTTTTTATAGTTCTATATCATATCTTGTATGGTCACCCCTTAGATTTCACACTTACTGAAGCAATTTATATTTACCTTTGCTTATCATGCCTTGGCACTTTATATTGTGTTCAAACTTCTTTTCTCCGCACCCTATCACAAGTGGAAGACTCTCATCTTTTCAAAAAGGTGTCCCTCTCTGCTTAGCATATCTATACAAACTTCATTTTTAGCATCGTTTATGATCCCAGTATACCTTTTATGTGACATATCATATCTGGGAAAACTTCTTGCTTGTCATATGTCTCTTCCTTCCTTCATTACACCTCCAAAATATTCATTTTGCAATGGTGGTCTTCTCCCATTTCACAATCAACTAAAACTTCCTTACTTTTGGTATTTAACAACAAAATGTTTTTCTTGTGATTTGTTGCCTTCATAAAACACCTCTTCTTCCTCATCTTCATTCTTCCTTGTCGCCATATTTTTATTGTTTTATCCTTGCCTTTTCTTTCTTTTGTGTGATATCCCACTTTTCCCTCATGCTGCATCTTTCCAACTTTTCATTATATGTGATGTGCTTATCGCATCCCAATGTTTCTATGATACTTATCACATTTAGACATTTTACCCTTGCAATAATTTTGCCACATGTGCCACTTTTACATCTTGCAATATATTGTCACTTCGAAACATTTCATCAAGGTTGAACGTTTATCACATCAATTTTTTTTATTAGTATGTGATGTATCACGTTGATTAAAAAATTTGATGTGATACATCACTTTACCTAGAACTTTCAACCAATTAGTGTTTTGTGTCCTCCCAACTTTGATTAATGCAAAATTAACCCATGGACACATTTCCTCATAATGCATGCCCTAGAAAGTTGGTGGTCGCAATGCATCACACCACATAAACATATATCTCACAAATACATATATGGATTCAGCTTCAAAGGGTCATAAGTAGGCATATAGCTTTGATGAAAGGTTTACCATGATGAGAATTTTTTTCATGTCATTGATCACTTGACCCTTCCCAAGTTATGATCTTAGTCTACATCAAGTCATTTATTTTATACAGACTAAGGGGAAAGTGGCATTCTCACAATGTTATATTTAATGTAATCATGTTATGATCCTTGCACCTTGGAAATGATAATAAACCAATAATTACAGTCCACTTTGGGGGGGAAACCTCCTTTTACAAATAATACAATGAACAAGACAATATTTGATGATATTAAGACTAGGTCTCTTTAGTATGTATATATATTATATATAATATTATATATATATATATTTATTATATATATAATAAATATATATATATATATGATACAATTATAATAAAATGGGACAATGAGGGGTTCTAGCCTACATAACAATATAACATTAGAAATGTAATCACTCATTATCTAGGGCTTAATAAGGGATTTTTGGGTTAACATGGGGCTTATATATGGCTTAACATGCCTCGCCCCTTCAAAGAAGTGTTGTCCTCAACACTTGACTATCTGTGGGTGTTTTTGCATGAAACACTCCTCTTCCTATGTCACTTCTCTATTGGTAGGGTCTTCCATTTGTTTAGGTACTTGGTAATTTCTCGATTTCTCAGCTATTTAGTCCTTGTTTCCAAAATTATTTCTAGTTCTAGCATTATTTTCTCTTTTTCATTAATATATGGTAGAAGAGTTTGGACTGGGATCTTATCACCGATGACCTTATTTAAGTAAGAAACATGGAAGACTGGATGTACACGTGAATATGGAAGAAACTCTAATTTGTAGGCCATACTTCCGATCCTTTGTAACACCTTATAGGGGCCATAATAGTTTGGAGCTAATTTATTGTCCATCTCTTGTTGAGTCTCACAAATACGCAATGCCCCACTTCAAATTCCCTTTCCATGTGATGTTGATATGCTTGTTGTTTTATCCTATTTTGTGCCATAACCAAGTTGTCCTTCAACGATTTGAAGATATATACAAATTTATCCTTGACACCTAGTGATACCTATGAGTCCAAATAACTTAGTCCATTACTAAGCTATAACTTGATTCTAATTCACATTACCCTCATAACCCTTGAATGGCTCACACAATCCAAGTTGTAAAAATATTTTCTAAGGGTTTCTCTCGTTTACCTAGAAATTTATTCCAAAGAAAAAATAACATATTTAATTTTTTGGTTTATGATTATGAACAAGAGACAAGTACAATTTGACAAATGCAACTAGGATAGCATTTCCACTAATTTAAAACATCATGTTAAGTATGAAAATAGACTATTAAAACTAAGATTTTCTAAGTTATTGATTTCTCTCGTTTAAGTATTTAGTGTCCAACTTTATGGAAAAACAAAATTTGACTTGGCATATTTTAGACTCTTATGGTTTGTTTTTGTAGATAGAGATTTCAGATTTACCATAAAGATATTGAAGGGTTGTTGACGTTTCAAATCCATAAGTAGATCCATCTTCAGGGAAAAGATTGAAGGAAGATAATGCAAGCAAAGAAATAAATAAACAAAAGGAAGAAATCACTCAAACCTAAAAAGTCGACCAAAAAAACAAAATCAATAAAACCTAATGAATAAGATAATAATCAAATACCTATAAAAAGAATTAATACCTCTGCATTAACACATAACATTACATCAAAGGAACACAAGATATATATAAATACTTTATTTATGTTACAAGGGAAGCTACAACTTTTGGATTTACTAGCTACAACTGAAATGGATAGAATGTTATGTATTCCAGCTCCCACTAGGAGGAAACAACCTCCTAAAAGAAGAGACAATTTCCTTGCCTAAGATCACCTTGCCAACCTATAGAATAAAAGATAAAGAAAAAAAATCTTGGGCTCCGGTAACAGGGATAATGACCCAATTATAACAACATTCAAACAGTAGTTATTTACAACTTCAGTATTTCCCCTTTGCCATGTCCAACTTTCATGTTGCATTAACTCATTTTGTAGGCAATTCAACAATAAAATGCATACATCATATCATCAATACAAGTTCCCTTACTTTGCCTTCTATTTGCCTCACAAGTTTTCAAGGTTTTCTCAAAGCATTGCTCCACAACTTCATCAAAGGGTTGTTTCAAGGCTTCTACTTTAAGACTTCTACAAGTATCAAGACATGCACCAATCCTTGATTCAAGGAGATGCCTATGACTTTCCCTTACCAATAAATTGATTTTCCATAAAGTATTCTTCATACAAGCACAAGGAATGATCTCTAAAGGTGGCTTCGGGACTGCCCTAACCAAGGCCAAAAGTTACTTCAAATAGGCTTGAAATAAGTCACAAAAAGGGAGCCTTGGCTTTGCTTCAGTAGGACTTACTTAGCTAGAAAAATAAGATACAAACATACCTAAATATCTCTTATGATTAGTATGCCTCACAGAGTCTAACCTTTCTTAGAATAGGACATATTACACAAGACCTTGAATTTTGCCTTAGAAAATTTTGGATCATCCAAAGAAGGTGTGCCTCATATCAATGGAACTAGGTCTCAAATTAGTGCATTGTACAACGAGTTAATCATCCAAAATTTGTCTTTAAATAGGTCTGTTTTGAACTCATAAAATTTCCCTAAGACATGGTTTGAACTCTGCCTCAGGTATATGTCCACCTATGAGCATCGCACACCCCCGTAGCGAGTTTGCAAACACACACATCTACCGTCGAAATGGCTAACTTCGAGACCATTCAACATGCTTCCTCCACGGCCTTAATCATGCGCCGATTCGTGTCAATGAGTGTCATCATGGAGGTGATGGCGAAGTCTCACTATATACCCATATGAGTATTGTTGATCTTTTGCTCGTTGATCACCTACAAAGCGCGTTGTTCGCGAGCCCTTAGTTCCGCGATCACCCCATCCTGCAACAGGTGGAGTGCCTCGCTAGGAAGCGCTACCAAGTTCAGCCCTACTCCCTTGAGTGCGCTAACAGTGGGCCTGTCAGCTTTAGTCTCTGTCGTCAGTGCTCCATCTGGCAGCACTATGGTTCAGGAGTCCTTCGCACGTAGCATCCTGATGGCTTCTGAAGTACCAATGGCCAAAGTAGTGGATGTCGTGCCGGTTTGTGATCCCTGAATCTGTAGCCCTCACAAATTCACCTGAATGGCCCCTAACGCCTGTTGTTGTTTTTGCTCAAACTGTTGCAACAGTTCCGCGGTGGCATCCCACACTGTATCTCCAATGTCGTTCAGATCCCCCTCTGTTAGGGTGATCGGGTCCATGGACGTCTTGATGGCCTTGGACTTCCTCTGCGGCCCTACTTTTTCTTGTCCCCTTGGACGCTTGATATAGAACGGACGCGTCTGTAGGTCTGCTCCTCCCTGCTTTGTTTGATCGTCCTCTTCTTCCTCTTCTTCTAGCGAGGGCGACTTCTCTTTGTCAGAGCCACGCTCCTCTCCTCCTATTTGTCCGCCTGTCTCCTGTGTGGCAGCGTGGTCTGCCTTAGCCTTATCATCAACCTCCTTTCTCCTTTTCTTAGCCAGCTACTCCATCTTGAGCTTGGCTTCATCCTTCTTCCGCTGCGCGGCTATCTTGTTAGATCCCGTCATTAAGTCCGAGGCAGTGTGCCATTCTGTTGGCCAGCTATCAATAACCGCTTGAATCAAATCATCCATGGCCAATTAGGGAAAGTCATGCCACTTCTGCTCGGGGCCCTTCCGTGCCCTTATGGATACATGGTGGAAATCAACCTTCAATTCCGTGTACGACTGCAATTTATCAAAGACAGTAGGAGACAATCGTAGCTTGCGGTTGATGGCCATGTCCAAGTTCATCTCCATCAAGATCCAAAAGATCTTGTTGTCCTTGATCCGATGAGGATCCTTAGTCGCTTGTAGCGAAGCGTACTTCGTGGCCTCAGGAAGGTCCGGCATGATCGAGGGAAATTGGCTGTCTTCAGGTAGCTCCCAGGCTACCAGCACAATGGACAGCAAGAGCCACGAATAGTGGAAGGTCTTGTTGAGATCCTGCGCCTTGCGGAAGTTCGCGAGCAACTCACCGCAGAGGTATTACGCCCAATTAAATTGAACCCCCTCCACGCATTGGGCCGCTAGAGCCACAACGGGTGGCGGTACTTCATCAAAGCGACATTTCCGCATGACCTTCCCTGCCAATATGTGTGTGGCCACTTTGACTGCAGGGTCAGAAATACTTGTAATCGCATAGCCACGTGACTTCTTTACTAATCCAAACTTCTTCATGGCCTTCGCAAGGGCCAGCTCGCCTGCCTTTCCACCAAACATCATAGACGGATTCTCCCCTAAATATGGCAACCTCATGATCTTATGGATCAGTCTATCAGTGATGGGTATTGGCTCATCCAGCCACAGACATCCATAATGTACCAAGCACAACAGCTGCTTTATTACCAGCAAGGTAATGGGTGTGCAATTGTAGTGTGACACCCATAGCAAGTTGAGCAGGCCTACCTTATCCACTCCTTTGAGCCACTTCCGCGGTTCCAACGCGATCATCCCGATGGTATTATGGAGGACACGGTGCATCGGTTGGTCTGTCACCAAGTGAGGGAATCGCTCGGTGTCAGCTAAGTCCCAATTCTCCAATTTCAACATTGGAATCCACCCCAAGCACAGTCCTCCAAAAAAAAAATTATCTAGCAGCAGAGGTGTGTACAAGGTGACCTTGCTCTCATCAATGTCCTTAGGCATCTTGGCCTTGCCCCTGCGCGGAGGGACGTACTCAGGCAATTTAGTAATGGGATCAGACCCCTCAACTTCAACATCCTCCATTTATATCCAAAGATCCTCATGTCCATTGGGATATCCTCAATTTCTTCCTCCTCCAGTTCTAGGTTAATGGTTTTTCACTTTTCTTGAGCGATGGGCTTGTCCTTCGGCGGGTTTCTCCTAGGTGACGCATGCACCAGTGGTGTCGTGGCCTGCTTTCCTTTTTTTCCTTTCTCACCTTCTTGGGTCTGGGTAGGCCTTGGTCTAAGCGACCGTGGCGACTTGGGTATCTTTGCAACCTTCGAAGCAGTTCCCTCTGCTCCCATAGCAACCTCTGCAACAGCCCCTTCTACTGTCACTGCTTCCCCAATATCTACGGTTTCTATCGGTGTCGACATAACACTATTCAACAATTCTTGTGTCCTGTTTGGCAATTGCTTAGACGCTAAACTCGCTATCAAATCTTCAAAGAATTCACAGTTCATACTAATATGAGAGCTCAACAACTCAATGCTCAAAATGCCAAGTGTTCTTCATTGGGCAGCCACATGTAATTTATAGGCCATTTTGAATTCAAATCGGACCACTCCCGCCAAAATCGGTTCATTAATGCTAGATTGGTGGAAGATTTTCAAGGATCTCACCCATAAATTTCTTCTTAAATTCCCCCCCCCCTCTCCATTTGGCCGTTTTTTTGTCGTCAAATCATGAACAGTGACTTTAATGGCCACTTTCCAGCTAATTTGTGTGGTTTAATCCCAAGTAGTGCAGCCTTCTGCGCGCTTATGTGGTTTTTGTGACATCTCCTCATTCCACGCAGTTTCTTCATCGCGTAGTTCCCCAACCCGGGCAGTGTAGTTTATAGTTTCGTGCCTCCTTTCAGCTTCCTGGAGTGCTAACACTGTGCTCCCTTCATATAGTCACTTAGTCAGATCACCAGTGTATGGCTTCAATCGGCTACCATTCACCTTTCTTGGGAAGGGCTCCCCATTTAACTTAATCAACTGAACTACTCCATTGTCGGTAATCTCTTTGATGACATAGGGCCACAGCCAATGCATCCTAAATTTCCTTAGAAATGTATCAAACTTGTTGTCATATAGAAAAACCAGATCATTTACCTTGAAGGTGCACAGTTTAATGTGTCGATCATGACATGCCTTTTCGCGCTTCTTTTGAACTTGCTGATGAAATCCAACTAGAAATCGGTCCTCCTCAAGCTTTGCTAGCTACGTGAGCCTCTCCGGTACAGTGCTCCATAGGGTGCGCCTCTGCCCACTTGGTCAAGTACTCTATCGTGGTGATGATGTACCGCGCACCTGTTTTCTTCCCTGGAGGTTGAATTGGTCCCACAAAGTCAATCGCCCATTTCTCGAACGATTGTAATGTCACCTGTGGTATCAATGGCAGTTTATCCCTCTTCGATGGCCTGCCAGTCCATTGACATGAGTCACAAGCCTTACAATATGCTTTCATGTCCTTATGCAGAGTTTGCCACCACAATCCAGCACGCAGAACCTTTTACGTTGTCATTTTTCCTGCATAATGCTCTCCTGCAGCTCCTCAATGAGCCTCCGCGAGGATGCTGCTTCGCTCAAAGTTAGGTACATAGTGTTGCAATATTTCATTTGACCCCATTTTGTACAAATGTCGTGCAATGACGGAGAAGTCTGTTGCGCACACTACTAACTCCTTCATTTGGCTTGTATACCCTTCTAGAGCAGCCCCTGTTGTCAGGAATTTTATGATATCTTCAAAGTGACTGTCCGTGACGCGTACCACCAAGAGTTGTGCATCAGGGAGTCCTTCCTCCAAATTAGTGGGCTCCTCTCTTGTTTCGATGCGTGACAAATGATCTGGTCTCGCGTTCAATCGTCCAGGCTTCACAATAACTTCAAAATCCTACTCCTGGAATAATAACAACCACCTGCAGATCTTCCCCCCAACACAGGCTTATTAACTACGTAATTTAACGCAGAATGATCCGTATACATCTTAAAATGTCCACCTAGAGAATAGTGCTTGAACTTTTGGAGCATGTATACCATGTCTAGTCCTTCGCGCTCTGTAGTGGAATAGTTCTTCTCAACCTTAGACAGCTTCCTACTCGCGAATTCTATAGGATGGTCCAATTCCCCCTCACTCGCTTGTGTTAGCACAGCCCCCAGCGCGATACATGAGGCGTCCACGTTCATATGAAATTCCTTCTTCCAGTACAGAAAGACTAGGATTGGTGCAGTGACCATTTTCTCTTTCATCACGTCCAAGCTCTTCTGGCATTCATCACTCCAACAGAACATAGCATCCTTTTTCATTAATGCTAGATTGGTGGAATATTTTCAAGGATCTCGCCCATAAATTTCGTCTTAACTGCCGCCCCCTGCTCCATTTTGCCGTTTTTTCGTCTTCAAATCATGAACAGTGACTTTAAAGGTCACTTTCCAGCTAACCTGGGCGGTTTTATTCCAGGTAGCACAGCCTTCTGTGCGCTTGTGTGGTCTCTATGACATATCCTCATTCCGTGTTGTTTCTTCATCTCGCAGTTCCCCAACCCATGCAGTGTAGTTTATAGTTTTGTGCATCCTTTCAGCCACCTGGAGCGCTAAGATTGTGCTTCCTTCATATAGTCACCTAGTCGGATCACCAGTGTATGGATTCAATCGGCTACCATTCACCTTTCTTGGGAAGGGCTCCCCATTTAACTTAATCAACTGAACTTCTCCACCGTCAGTAATCTCTTTGATGACATAGGCCCCAGCCAGTGCATCCTAAATTTCCCTGGAAATTTATCAAACTTGCTGTCATATAGCAAAACTAGGTCATTTACCTTGAAGGTGCATAGTTTAATGTGTTGATCATGCCATGCCTTTTCGCGCTCCTTTTGAACTTGTTGATGAAATCCGGCTAGAAATCGGTCCTCCTCAAGCTCTACTAGCTACGCGAGCCTCTCTTCCAAGGCTCTACGGTCCACCATTCCTGTGAGTGCCGTTGTGCAGAGACTAGGTACAATGTATTCCATTGGCATCACTTCTTGTAGGTTGTTCTGTAGGCCCATAGCACCGCTGGTACGCGCACGTCCCAGTCACTTCTTTGAGCATTGTAGACCTTTATCAGTGCATTATCCACTATTTTATTGAATTCTTCCACCGTCCCATTGGTCGGTGGATGATAAGGCGTGCTCTTCTGATGATACACCTGAAATTCTCATCAAGACCTCTAGACAGCCAAATATCGTCAATATTTATTCAAAAAGAAACTTCACAGTTGTTGTTCCAGTACAGTCCTTCATAGGCTACGCCTCTGCCCACCTGGTCAAGTACTATGTCGTAGTGATGATATACCACACCCCTATTTTCTTTCCCGGAGGATGAATTGGTCCCACAAAGTCAGTCACCCATTTCTCGAACGGTTGTAATGTCACATGTGGTATCAATGGCAGTTCATCCCTCCGCGATGGCCTACCATTCCTTTGACATGAGTCACAAGCCCTACAATAGGCTTTCGCGTCCTTATGCAGAGTTTGCCACCACAATCCAGCACGCAGAACCTTCTGCGCTGTCGCTTTTCCTGCATAATGCCCTCTTGCAACTTCTCCATGAGCCTCCGCGAGGATGCTATTTCGATCAAAGTTAGGTACATAACGTCACAATATTTCATCCGACCCCATTTTGTACAAATGTCCTGCAATGACGGAGAAGTCTACTGCACGCACTACTAACTCCTTCTGTTGGCTTGTATACCCTTCTGGAGCAGTCCTCGTTGTCAGGAATTGTATGATATCTTCAAAGTGAATGTCTGTGATATGTATCGCAAAGAGTTGCGCGTCAAGCAACCCTTCCTCCAAATTAGTGGGCTCCTCTCCTGTTTCGATGCGCGACAGATGATTTGGTCCTGTGTTCAATCGTCCAGGCTTCACAATAACTTCAAAATAATACTCTTGGAATAATAACAACCACCTGCAGATCTTCCCCCGCAACACATGCTTATTAACTAGGTATTTTAACGCATAATGATCTGTATACGTCTTAAAATGTCTACCCAACAAATAATGCTTGAACTTTTGGAGCATGCATACCATGGCTAGTCCTTCGTGCTCTGTAGCGGAATAGTTCTTCTTAGCCTTGGACAACTTCCTGCTCGTGAATGTTATAAGATGGTCCAATTCCCCCTCGCCCGCCTGTGTCAACACATCCCCCAACGCGATACATGAGGCATCCACGTTCACATGAAATTCCTTCTTCCAGTCCGGAAAGACTAGGATTGGCGTGGTGACCATTTTCTCTTTTAACATGTCCAAGATATTTTGGCATTCATCACTCCAACAGAACGTAGCATCCTTTTTCAACAACTTCTCCATGGGCGTGGTGATTTGGGCATAGCTCTTGATGAACTTCCTATAGTATTCGGTATGCCCTGGGGTTGCGCATAGCTGTTTCACATTCCTTGGCGCCTCCAAGTTGATTGCCACAACGATCTTCGTGGGGTCTACCATCAATCCCTATCTGCACACCACATGCCCTAGTACAACCCCAAATGGGACAGAAACCAGACACTTCTTCGGATCGAGCGCGATCTGGTATCTTCGACATGTATCTAGCATTAAGCGTAGACTTGCCACATGACGCTTGACCAATCCAAACACTGTCCAATCGTTAAAGTACACCTCTAGGAAATTATGAATGAAGTCTTTGAATGCCACAATGACTACACACAAAAATATTGTTGGTGCATTCTTCAGCCCAAAAGGCATTACAGTATACTGAAAACATCCCCACTCTGTCATAAAGGTTGTCATGCTTCTATCTTCAGGTGCGATTTTGATCTGATGATACCTAAAGAACCCATCAGTGAAAGAGTATGCTTCTTGGCTGCCTACATTTTCCAGGACTTCATTAGTGAACGGGGTCGGGAAGGGGTCATGCACGCAAGCATCATTCAACTTTGGGAGATCCATGCATATCCTTATTTCTTCTTTTTGTTTCTCTTCCTGAACCACTATCGGGCTTACCCAATCAAATTCTTCTACTGGTTCAATAATTCCTTCCATGAACATCTTATCCAACTCAGCGCGAACCCTTTCCTTATACTTAGGATTAAGGCGGTAAGGTCTTTGTTTTACAAGCTTCACGTCCGATTTCAGGGTGATCTTCATGACACCTAGGTCTCCTATTATCCCTTTTAGATCAGAAAACTTTGTGGGGAACAAATCCTGATATTCGCCGAGGAGCTTAGCAACCTTTTCTACTGTCGCATCATCCCAATAGTCCCCAATATTTGAAAATTTTAGTTCCACCTCTGTGCCAATGTTGACCTGCCTAGTTTTCAGTGGCACAATTATGTCAGGATCCTCTATCTGTGGACCTTCAACCTCGCAGTGACCTTCAGTTTCTATAATATTAACTTTTCTAGGATCCTCGTTTTCTTCTTAAACGGACACGTTATAACATTCCAGTGCATGGCTCCGCTGGGTAGTCCAATTAGGTTGGATCAGGTCCAAAGGATCTTGCAATATCCTAGAGATCGTTGCTTTAACCTCCTGTAGTGTCGCGTCAATACAGTCAAACCCATCCTCAAAGTTGAACGTCATTAAGAATCCCTGGCGTAGGATGTCCCATTCTTCAATGCAATGGTGGAGCTCGGTTTCCAAATACCAATTCATTTGTATGACACCTAGGGTATGACAAAATAGATGCACCCATTCAAGCTATGGCTCCATGCCATAACCCTTATTCCATTTAGCGAGGTGATCGCATGGGTCATCTCTTCCATCATACTTATTTATCATCCGCACTTTTGGCTACCCAAAATGTATTCTCATCATTCTCCTATAACCGCGCAAATCACTGAAACTATCCTTGTGCGTACCCCACCATCTTGCAGGCGTAGCGCGCAGTACCCAATCCAAGGCCTGGAAGCGATGTTTCTCCAATACTTCTCTTTCAAATGCATCCAAAAAGCAATCAACATCAGTTATCCCATCATAATAAGGCAGATCCCTGACTTCGGATGACACACAACACAACGACTTGGTCATCATATTACAACGCATCGTCGAAACTTCATGCAGTCAGTTCTTCCAATGCTCCAATTCTTCATCTAAATCTGACATGTAGGAGCTTTCACGATCCCATGCAATGCGTTCGCCCGCTGTCGGATTCACGCAATCCTGGTCTCACGCCGTTATCTTGTAAATCTGGTCCAGATCATCATCGCTTTCATAATCTCGGACTGGTTCTATATAACGCAGTCCCTCAACGAGATCTAGTGGTACGACTACGTGGAGCGACTTGTTTTCAAATATCATCTTCTGCTTCTTCAGGTTGATTACCCCATTCATGTCAGTGGCCCAATCAATTCCAACAAGCGCAGGGTAGGGATTGCTATCATCCACAATCTCTATTACCTCAAAATCCGTTAGTGCGCTTGCGCCCTCGATGTCAACTGTGACCCCTTGTGGCCTCCCCATTGGGATAATTTTCTATTGATTCACCATTCTTAACTGTATAGGAGGCCATTGGAGCGTAGGTCTCCCCATTCTTTCACAGGTCTGTTTTGGAAAAACATTCGTGTCGAACACCAGATCTAGGATAACTTGGTCCATCTCGTATTCCCCTATCTATGCGGTGAGTCTCATCTCCTGCCCGATCCTTGCCTTGTGCTTGCCAAGCTTCCTGACCACTTGCAGTTCACCAGTAGCACCATCCTTACCAACACACAGATTGATCAGTTACTGCAGGCCCTTCACAGCCTTACTATCACAGAGTAGCTTCATGCAAGGCTCCAAGAACGTGGTAATCATGGATGGGTCCATTTCTTCAACTGGTTTCTCTTGACTTTCGGAGGTAGAGGCCTCAATGAAGATTTTCTTTGCTTCCATAAATGTTTCTTTTGCATGCTCCAAATCAAACCCAGACTCCTTTTCTGGTGCTTTGCGGACCCATTCACCTTCTGCAGGTTGCTTCCCTTTATGCTCCCTAGTCATGGTTCTGCTCCACAGCATAATGTTTACCTCAGGGTCTTCCTTGTGAGGCTCAACCCTCATCATCTGGAGGTTTTGCATTGGCTGCAAAGGCTACACCCCCTTTTCGCGAATCTTATCCAACAATATTGGGCAATCTTCAATCGCATGGTAAAACTGAGTACAGTAGCGGCATGATAATTGTGTCGGATTCGGACAGTCCCTCACGTAGTGTCCTAGGCCTCTGCAATTGTAACAAATCAGTTGTCCTCGGCCTCTCTCAAGCCCTCCTCCACCTCGGCCTTGGCCGTGCCCCTGATACTCACCTTGCGTTCCCCCAACGCTTTGGTTTAGACACCACGTTTCTGTCTGCACTCTGTATGCGGGTGTCCTATCCATCATCAATTCGTAACTTCGACAATTGTGCTCATCATGGCCTACTGATTGATAGAAATTCCAGAACAGTTGTTGCAGTGTTTGTACAAATTTCTGTAGAAAATGGCAATTATCAGTCATATGTTTCCCTGCGACTTGACATATAGCACACCATAGTGCAGGCCCTACACTTGGCCCTGCCGCGGCTTCCAGTTGTAGAGGCATTGGTCCTCCTGCTGCAACATAGTTCGCGAAAATTGGGCAGTGATCCTTGTCATGCCCCTGACCCTTGCATTTTATGCACCAAACTTCTTCGCATGCCTCTGGCCAAGCAGTTATGTCTTGCTTCAAACTTCGCATTTCGAGACAAAGGTTTTGCAACTGTGCATGACTCTGTTTAACCCCCAAATTCGGATCTTGCATCAACATTTCATGCAATCTCATTGCAATCTCCAAGGCTTCTGCATGAGTCGTAATCCTCTGTTATGATGCTGCAACCCTTAGGTGACACAGGAGCGAAGCCATGAACCATTGGTGCTTCCCGTCCGTCAAATTCATATTAGCTTCGCGGATTTTACAGTTCAATATTTAATCTAACTCCCAAGGGGTCTCCCCTGGTTTCATCGTGATTTCCTTGAATCTCACAATCAATTGCGCTTCAGACTTAGGCCTACTGAATTCTTTATTTGGCGCAATCTGGATCTCTACCAGCATAGCTGCCTAGTTATCATTAGATTACTTGATGTACCAAGTTAGCGTGTGATCTTGCAAAGCACTAACCAACGTCACCTTCTTCATGTGATCATCTGCGATGCCCTGAGCTTCTCATAGAGCCTTTATGATGAACCAAAATTGGTCTGAGTTCTCATTCCCTGCGCCCTTGAATACAAGTAGTTTTACGAAATTCGCCATATTGAATAGTGGAGGTGGCGGTGGTGTGGGTGATGGGGTGAGCGGTGGAGGCGAGGATGGAGGTGGTGTGGATAGATGTGATGAGGGTGGAGGTGGTGTAGGTATTCGCAGGAACCCTTGTCTAATCAACTGACTAGTGCTCAAGGGAGAAATCTTCTGTGTTCCTTTGTCATCACTTAAAGGAGGTCCGATCAGCAGGCTATACTCAAGACCTTTTCTTCCTCTGTCCCTGAAAGGTTTTCCGCTTCTTGTAGCTCCAAACATCAAGATAACAGCATAACCCGTTGTTCACACAAGAGCATCTTAATCCAAGTATTCAGTGATTTTAAATACTTACCTCACGGTCCTTTGAAGAAGCGGCGCTCTGCTTCACTATAACTAACAGAGGTATCAACCGCGAACTTTGTCACAAATCCTCCTATGATGCAGTTGAGCCAATGGTCGACAACGCGCACGATCTTATCTTCAAAAGCTTCCAACCTCCTTACTAGCTTTGGTGTCCAAACAATCAGCTTGTCAAGCCTCCACCTTCCTTGACCGTTTGCTAACTTCACGATCCACTCGTATAACTCAACTAGGAAGGAACATAAGAAGATTTCGTGCATTTCTGTGTACAGGTATCTGTCCAACCACTATTCTTTCGTCAATTGCGGATTCTTGTTTTCTTGCGCTACGAATTCGTGGATTTTTCTATCCAACCAGGTTTCAATTTATTTCTTAGTTGGATTCCAATGATACGACATCACACATATCTCATGCAGATCCCCATCCCGGCAACGAAACCATTTGTTGGCTTGATGGGCCCTTAGCATTAGTCAGCCAAGAAATACCTACACCA
Source organism: Pinus taeda (assembly GCA_000404065.3). Classification (NCBI taxonomy): domain Eukaryota; kingdom Viridiplantae; phylum Streptophyta; class Pinopsida; order Pinales; family Pinaceae; genus Pinus; species Pinus taeda. Next base: position 91,252 of record APFE031563137.1, read on the forward strand.
CTGGCCCTTTCAGCATTAGCTCGCAGAGCGCGGACCAAAGTCTCACGCGAAGTAGTATGGGGGGATCCAAGAACCAAGTTTCTGCACCCTGAGGTCGTCATGATGTCAATCTATACTTCCTGATCCTGCCTTCATGTAGATTGATAAGCTTTTAGGGCTTATCAATGTTCCTTCTCTTCTGCCCTTCAGTGCCTCCGCCAGGGTACCCAACTGATCTTCATGCAGCCCTAACCCGAGGTCCAAACACTTACGCGCCTTTGTGGCTATGTTACTGTATAAGTTCCCAAGTTCTCTTAAGTGTTACCGAATCTACCATGCATTTACAATTATCTTCATGTAATCCTATATTCTTGCTCGCGTTCAATTAATAGATATAATTGAATACATTCGCGCATTAAATAAGCATTATAATGTAAACCCATATCATATCATAATATAATCAGATGCATTAAACAGAGACAAAATACACAGTGGTTTGCATAATACTTCTCTTTATTGATATCTCAAGTTTAGTACATACTCTATCCACTCAGCGCACACAATTGCAGGGGTCCGCGCACTTAGCTGTGGACTTCCACCCTAGGCCTCTGTGCACTCAGCTGTAGAGCCTCTACCTACGCTAAGACCCAAGAACACTTAGAACTTCTTCATCAAAAACTCTTCTTTTCACTACTACCATTCCCCTCTTAGACTCTTCTAAGGCTCCCTTTTTATACAATCCCATGGTCCGCGAACCATGGGTAGATCTTTACAACCGACATGAGACTTTACAAAACAAGAGCGACAACCCTTTGACATCTTTGGACTCCGCAACCACAAAATGCGGAGACTTTACATATTTATTACAAAATTTGGGCTTTCTGCCCCAAAACATGGGCTTTTAACCCCAAAAATGGCTCTTGGGGGAACCCGTTCCCAACAATGTATCTTAGAAAAAAATAGTAAACTAGAATTATATAAATTCAAGCTAGGGAAAGAGAGTTGTATCTGAGAGGAAGGAGAATCACCAATCTTTCGAATTAGAGGAAACCAATTACTACTAATTTTGATACCACCATCAAATATGTTCAAATTATGTGAATGCTTCCTTATTTTTAAGGCTTCCCTAATTTTCCTCTTTTCATAGTGGTCTTCTCTAGTGACGATTCTAGTGTTTTCTAAGAAACAATGATGCTTAAATTGTACTTCATTAAAAACATCCACAAAAAAACTATTAGAAGCTTTCTGACAAAGAAAATAGAGATGCCAATTAAAATATGTATGCAAAATCTCTTGGAAATACTCTAAGGGGGGGTGAATCAATATTTCACTTTTTATTACAATTTAGTATCAAAAGCATTAACGAATAACATTACATCAAAGGAACACGAGATATATATAAATAATTTATTTATGTTACAAGGGAAGCTACAACTTTTGGATTTACCAGCCACGACTGAAATGGATACAATGATATGTTTTCCAACTCCCACTAGAAGGAGGAAACAACCTCCTAAAGGAAGATACAATTTCCTTGCCTAGCATCACCTTGCCACCCTATAGAATAAAAGATAAAACAAAAACTTTTTGGGCTTCTGTAAAGGGATAATGACCCAATTATAACAACATTCAATGGTCCAGGTGGATGTTGGTGGCCACCCACCTATCCAATGAAATAAACCAACTAAGGTGATGGTAGCTTATCTCTGAGAAGAGATGTGGTGGCTACATGCCTCTGAAGTGTGCTACAATGAGGCTCGAAGGCCTATTTATTGTTGAGAAACAATGGAAAACTCTTAACATCCCAAAACCTAACCCTAGAAGACGAAACGCCAAATTGTGGGCCCCGTTTTGGGTAAGTTGGTAAATCAACTTCCCACGGTCGTAACTTTGGCACCCGATCTTCATTTGACACGTAAAATAGCTAGTTAGAAAGATCTATTCGAGCACTACAACTTTGGGAAGCACAACATCCATCCTTCGACCCATGTTGCTCCCAGATTTCCCAAAAAATGGCTACGGAAGTTCAGGACCTGAAAAACTACTAAAAATAGTAAATTATGCTACAATTATGGAAACTGAAAAAACTAAAAGAGATAGTTTTGGGGGTCAAAATGGGATAGGTGGGTGGCCACCAACATCCACCTGGATCATTCAAACACTAGTTATTTACAACTTTATTATTGCCCCTTTTTCGTGTCCAACTTTCATGTTGCATTAACTCATTTTGTAGACAATTCAATAATAAAATGCATACATCATATCATCAATACAAGTTCCCTTACTTTGCCTTTTATTTCCCTCACAAGTTCTTCAAGGTTTGCTCAAAGATTTGCTCCACAACTTCATCAGAGGGTTGCTTCAAGGCTTCTACTTTAAGACTTCTACAAGTATCAAGACATGCACCAATCCCTTATTCAAGGAGATGCCTATGACTTTGCCTTACTAGTAAATTGATTTTCCACAAAGTATTCTTCATACAAGCACAAGGAATGATCTCAATATGATCTCTAAAGGTGCCTTCGGGACTGCCCTAACCAAGGCCAAAAATTACTTCAGATAGGCTTGAAATAAGTCACAGAAAGGGAGCCTTGGCTTTGCTTCATTATGACTTACTTAGATATAAAAAGAAGATACAAACATACCTCAATCCTTCTTATGATTAGTATGCCTCACAAGTGCTAACCTTTCTTAGAATAGGACATATTACACAAAACCCTGAATTTTGCCTTAGAAAATTTTGGATCATCTAAAGAAGGTGTGCCTCATATCAATGGAACTAGGTCTCAAATTAGTGCATTGTACAACGAGTTAATCATCCAAAATTTGTCTTTAAATAGGTTTGTTTTGAACTCATAAAATTTCCCTAAGACATGGTTTGAACTCTCCCTCAGGTATATGTCCAAAATGGACCTCAAGAAACCCAAATTGGGTCTTAGTTGCATGGCTGAATAGGCCTCAAATGGTGCCAAATTTTTTTGTCGCAAATAGGCCGAGAAGAGCTTCAGATGGGGCCTTAGGGAGGCTAAACTTTTTTGCCATAAACAGAACTCAAATCAAACCTCTTTTTTCCCAGAAAAAATGACCTTAAATCTTAGACAAACTTCAAATACGAGTTGCCTCAAGAGCTTCAAATTTTTCTTAGCAAGAGTCCCACAAAAACTATGAAAATATTTCACTCAAGCACTTTAGTAGCTTGACCTTCTTCTTCAAGTATTCAACAAGCTCTAGGCCTTAGACCAACTCGGTGATCAGAAGATGCTTTTATGCTTCAAATTGGTGCCAAAATTCATCCACTTTTATGCTCAACAAATAAATAAATAAATAATATGTATATGTATACCTATATATACATATACATAGTATTTATTTATTTATTTGTTGAGCATCAAAGTGGATGAATTCAAGCATCAATTTGAAGCATAAACTCATCTTTTGACTCGGAGGGGGGCCATATATTTGGGTTGACCTGAGAAAAATAAAGTCTTTTTATTTTGAAAAGCCATGTCTATTTTGGAGCTGACCTAAGAGAGGAAATTTGACCTGAACAAGGAGTCTTAAGGCACTTTAAAATATAATTATTTTTTCTATAATGTGCCCTCTTTCAAGGTGTACTTGGAAAAATAGACATGGGCTAAATCAAATCATAGTTTTTACCTTCTTTTAGGAGTTGCAATGAAGTGTTAAGGTCATAGACTTTTGGGGCAAAGGGGTTGGTGCTAAACCCATCTCGGGGGAATCAAACTTCAAAAATCAATATCTCTCCAACCAAGACAACCCACATGGTGTGCCACCTATCAAATTAAAAAGCGTGAGAGGCTACCAATCTAGAAGGTCTTTGCACCCAAATTCCCTAATTTGTGCATGCAAATCACTAAACAAATGCTGGCCCATTCACCCTTTGACATCAATGGAAATTCTTCCAACAACCCCCCCCTTATCATTGATGTCAACACTCATGCTCCCCTTGTCATCATGATCCCCTGTCTCCATGCTTCACTTCCGTCATCTCCATGTTGCACTTCCTTTTCTCTCCCCCTTTGACATCAATGAAAAAGGGTTACTTATCTCTTTGGAGTTTCTCCCCTTGAACAGATGGAACTCAACACTACTTTTGTCTTCTTGTCCTTTCCTTCTTTATTGTGCTTTCGACTCCTTTTCTTAGTTTAAATTTGATTTTTCTCTGCTTTGTCGAGAACCTATATGTTGTTTGGTCTTCTTGTGGCTGCAACGACCAATATTCCTTACTCTTGTTCTCTGATTTCACACTTCCAAGAATCAAACAAGAGATTATACTGTTTATCACACATCTTTCCAACACTAAGAAGATTGTTCTTCAAATCCTTAACTAGCAAATTTTTTTAGCTTTCATATTTTCACTTCCAATACTTGCTACACCTTTTCCAAGTATCTTGACAAAAGAGTTATCTCCAAACACAACACTATTTCTTTTTCCTTTTACACTGACATTTTTTTTTATCTCTACTAATTTGTGTCGAACATCCACTATCTATGTACCATTCATCTTCTTTATCTTCAATGATCAATTCTAGATTGAAATTTTCTTTCTTTCTCTTATCCCATGTCATAGTTGGCTTCTCTGTTTGCACCACTGGAGCATTCTCTTTCACAATATTGCAATCTTGTGTCTTGTGACCAATATTATTGCACTTATAGCATACATTATTTTGATTCATTAGTGGTTAAAATTGTTTGTATTTTTTTTTTGGTAGATCCATGGACATTTCTAAATCTGAATCCATAATCATTCCTACTCCTTGAATAATCGCATCTTATATTCATTTTACAATGAATTTCTTTATGCCAAAAATTTCCACGAGATTAACAATGACCAAGAAAGATATCTTCATACTCGTGAGAGTAGGATGATCTTCTGAAGTTGTTTTTCCTTGGAGGAGGTTCATTCCTTTGCTAATCCTTGTGATGGATGTTCTTGGAATCATCAGCATGAATTCCTTTAGTTTCTTCCTTGAAGCTTTTGTCCTCATTACTTGAAGATGCACCTGTATAGGTAAGACCTATTTTATTATCTGGTGATCCTTGACAATGGAGAATATTATCCAATACTAGCAATATCTTCAAGTTCCTTTTGAGTTTATCAACTTCAACCCTTAATGTCATAATTTCTTCTTCCAACTTCTTACAATCTTCTTCTTTCTTCATAATTTTTTTCTTTATTAATTCCTCCACTCTATTTGCTTCTTCAAGTTGGACCTTTAAGGAGACAATTTCTTCATCTCATTTTTCAAGAAAACTTTTCAATTATCTATTTTTATTTCTGAGCTTGCTATTTTCCTTTACATCATTCTTCAAATTTTCTTGAGATTTTCATCTTCCTATTCAGCCTTGTTACCAACCAAAAGTGGGTGTCCCCATAAGAGAAATTTTATCCTAGACTTGTCTCCAGCCGACATCCGATAATCCCTAATATCCACTCGTGTAGTTGATATATTGTGCCATTTGATCTTCGCTCCCTCAGCCAGTCATGTGTCCCCTCACCCATCTGTCAAGGGTGTATGTTTGAAGGTGGGTCATCCAACCCTAAAGGTGTTTTTTTCATTGTGCAATTAGGTGTTTATGCTTGTTTTTACTTGGGCACATTGGCCATGGAATATGGGTGACTTGGAAGAAGGAAGGGTTTTGACTGTAGTCTTGTTCCCTCACCTTAAATGGGGTTTTAATCTTCAATCCTAGTCTTGTGGTATCTCCTCTATTTGTTTATAGCTTTAGGAAGGGCACTACATGGGAAACCTTGATCTTGGTAGCCCAATCCCACTTCCTCGTTTCATATTTTTCACTCCCCTCCACACATTTCAAGCCTTATTTCATCATTTTCCCTCTTTGGGTCCACAAGGCTCTGGTATGCCACCTCCCCTTGTCCACATGTTTAGTTCAAGCGTGGAAATGTTTCCCTGAAGCTTGATGCAGCTAAAAAAAAGGTTAAAAGCATATCATGGCCGCAAGCAAGAAACAAAAAAGGGTATTATAAAATGCAAAATATGGCCAAGAAATTATATTAGAGCATGGGAAAAAGTCAAACATGAGTTGCACCCCTTCATTATGGCCATCACCCTGGTTCCTAGGCCCCCCATGAGTTCCCTCACATCATTAAGGAACCCATGCATGTACCAACCCCTAGTGAGCAATGAACTACCCCACCTTAAGGGGATAATAATTGCTTATGTCTTATACAACATGCTATCATCACCTAGAGCCCTAAGCAGTAATAACATTGAAAAATCAAGTAGGAAAAAGGAAAATGAAGAAGGATGGAATAACAAAGGTCGAGTCATGTACCACAATTTCTCCCTCCATCTATACACCCAAGTATGTGGACATCCCTCATCATTACCACCCTTGAAACCATGGCATTTGGCCTTGATACCCCTGTGTCCCTATCCACCTCATCATTATTCACATGATCCATATCACTTGAAGGATGTACCTCAAACCCATTTTTCCTCTTAGGGGCTAGGAACACCTAATAGGGTTGTTTATTAGCCACTCCTACCTAGGGAGGTAACATTATTACATGCTCAAAGCCCCAAATTTGGAAGGGAAGCCCATTATGAAGTCTCATTTGTGCCCTTGATTAACAAGCTTGGTACACTTAAACGCACTAATGAATTATTGTACCTGATGGTGACGAATCACATTGGATATTATATGTAATTGGTAGGTGGTTTCATCATGGGTTGGGAAACTTAACTGGGGCCCAAGCCCACTTGATGATCATATCGACATTTGTAGGGGATGCATTGAGAGCCATGGGACTCCATCATGTGTAATAGCATCATTTCATGCCATGGGAATTCTCAACACCTTCAACATTTTATTCATTGCCCCGCATTATTTGCGAGATGATGCACTTGGACCAGCATGATCCAAGGCCCATAGGAGGTTTGTCTCACTCTTGATACATGAGAGGGCATGCACCATCATTAGATCTCTAATTTGGAGCATTATACAGGCTATTCTTTCACTTGGAGATCCACGAGACCAACAGATGTGCTTTGAACACACTTTGGGACCCTACATGATGAATTACATCAAAAATTAGGGGCCATCCCCTAATTCATAATTATTGGAGCCCTATCTCTTATCATGGCACTTAGAGGACTCAATGAGGCCCTCCAACAACCTTCTACATCATGACGCCCTCAATTCAACACACTTATGGATGGCTTTTTCATAACTTATTATAGCTACTTGGTCGGCTTGTGACCGAGACTTGTTTCTAGCACAATATTTTAAAATTTTCGGGGATCATTAGGCTAATTTGATTTAGCAGAGACTGATATAATAGAGAGGAGTCTCATTTGTGAGAACTCATCATCATCACTTGGATTATTCTCTTGTAAAAATTCTTTGCACCTTTTTCTCTTGGACAGTAGTGGAGACATTTTGATGCATTTTGTGATTTGGAGCTAGAATTTTGATCTTCTTTCAAGCTAATTCATGATTTGTGGAGGGAAATATCATATTTTCATTTTGTAAGTGCTACTTGTTGAATATTTTTCGTGGAATAATGTCTAATGTATGGAATTGTTGCAACTAGTTAATGCTTTTGTGCCCTAACTTTGTTGAATATCATTTTCGAAAGATACGATGGCAATTACATATGTTACTCAGTGCATGACAATTAATGAATGTTCCCAGTGGATGAGATTTCATTTTTCTTCCATGAAACTCCATAGAGCTTGAGTGGGTAAATGTTAAAAGGTTAGTTGCTAGGGCATCAATATTTAGCCTCGCTAAGGATGGTTTTGGCCAATTTTGAATCATTTGAGACTCCATATCCCATGGGACTAAGCATTAGTCCAAGAAGTTTTATGATCAATCCTCCTTCTCTCCATATTTTATCTCCTTTAAATTTTTGGCCCCTCTTTCATAGGATGGCTAGATAGGGCACCAATTTAAATCCTCTAGAGAAGGAATTTTTTGGTTTCATCCAGATAGAACTCTTCTTTGAAGTCTTGTATGGAGGATCTCAAAGTTTGGTTGATTTCTCATGTGGTTTATCCATAAATCCTTGTGCCCTAGGTGTTCCCTAGAAGGGAAACCTAGCTTGTTTTTCCTTGGATAGGTGGCTTTCTTGAGGGTTGTGTGAGATTTGTATTCAGTGGAATAAATCACAAGAGACCCTTTATTCTCCCTTGCCTTGACCTAGTGAAAATTTGGAAGTACTCCTTCCCACGCTTATTCATTAAACTGTAGGTCTAGTCTAAGTACTTATTAGGTCTCTTAAGAAGAGAGAAGAGCCTTTTAAAGTGTCAAATCATCACATAAGGCTTCTTAAGAGGTCTTATCTCATATTCTAGATTCTTGACCTAAGAAATATATATTACTACTCCATATATCAAGCCCTAGGTCTTCACTTCCTCCTATGTCTCACTTGGGGATTCTTTAGCTTCCTATTGACAGGGTTGGAAGTTGTCAATAGGGTAGTGGATCTCCTTGATGTGAAGTTCCGATTAGACCCCAGACTGTTTGGAGTAGGAGCCCTAACCAGAATATGGTTGGTTGCCAAAATGGTGGGTTTTAATAGTGTTCCTTCGCTGCAATAAATGCATAGAATGATGTATACGTGACTTTGGCGGAAACAAGTATATAAACTTTGTGAAGTTTCAAGTGTAAAGCATGATAAGTTACATCCATCAAAGGGAAAGATATTGGGCCCCTTAGAAGCATGTAATATTACTTAGCTTAACTAGGACACACAAGTGGTAAAAGAATCATAATCTACCCTGCAAAATAGTTTACAAGATAACCATGAATGAAATAATAGAACAACAGGCATTCAAAAATATTCATACTAAGGAAAACGAAATAGGTCATAAGTGTTAGCGTAAATGAAATAATACATATCACAAACATAACAAGAATATTTATTCTTAATACATCCATGACATATACATGAAGACGTGCCGACTTTAACCTTTTATTAAAAATGAAAGTTCCAGACATACATTTACAATTGACAGGACACTAGCCCTTGTTATAGACATATTTGGGCACTGCAACCCCAATCACATATGTCCATAAACCAAGGGCTTCTAAGTCCCTAAAAGTGTTGTTTCATACCCTAAAGGGACAAGGTCAGATGATTACATCATCTCCCAGGAATTCTCCATGAAAAACTACTCAGAACTGGTCAAAACTGGATCATCTCACTTGCTCCATGGTCAAGGTGTGATGCATCTCACCTACTACACATGGGAGGTGTGATGCATACTGAAAATTCCTTCTATAGGGTGCGATGAGCGAGAATAGAAAAATGGCAGAGACAGTTTGCTAAGTGGATGATCAAGGAATCTTCT
>APFE031563137.1:100639-143682 GCA_000404065.3 Pinus taeda
TATCAGTGGAATGACACTAATCAAAAACCCAGAGCTGACTCACACCTCTGCAAATATCTATATATGGATCCCTCATCCTAGAGATCCAGAGGTTGGAGGCTGGAATTTTGTATCTTGTAAGGAAATGTTGTTGGTTTCCTGGTGGAACATCATAGTGTTGGGTGATCGAAGCTTTTCATGAGGCGAAGAAGGGATTTCATGCTGGGAGGATGACGTTGGGTTAGATCAATGGGTTGTAATCCTCTCTTCTACTCTTTCTATCAATAAAGCTATTCGAGTTTCCTCCACACTCTTGTATGTTTGATGATATATGCATTTGTGTGGTCAATATATATCTGGTCCTATATTGTTTATGATTGTAGATCCCAGTACTTTGAAGGTATTATGCTGCTTTGACTTTACAGGTACTCTTTGAAGCAAGTAAGCAAGGAAGGAGCGGCAAAGATCTGTCAAAGAGGAGAAGGAATAAGCAAGGAACCAAGCGAAAGATCGAGGTTGGTATTCTTTGCTCCTCTCCTATCTACTTCTCATAAAGGAAAACGAAAGTAACTTTAGTTTGTTTGTTTCTAATATAGCTACCCATCTTAGTGGGACTAGCAACTTTGAATAGACACTAGATTTCCCGATAACAACCCCAATAATGGAACATGAAGCCAACACTTGCCTCTCCAAAGGAAGATAATCCTTGTATGTTAAAGGATAATCCAAGGCTTTCAACAAAACTCGCAAGATTTTAATCCTAAGCCACAAGCCCTTTACATGAGTTATGAAGGTATATTTATAAGATATGAGATGACTATCCATCTTCCTTTGTGACCCTTGCAATTCCCTCATGAATCTTTGACTTCTTTTGCCTTTTTCCTAACTAGTGACATTTCATATTCCACAATTGACACTTGGAATTACACTTACAAATTTATTTCAAATACAATTACAAATACCCATGTAGGAAGAAATTGGGTAGAGTCTAATAAAACAAGCCTAATGAGACAAAACAAAATACAAAGTTTGAGTTTGGGGAAACTCTAGCTCAACAACTTCAACTTGTAGATCTTCGATCACATAGTAATGCCAAGCTTTGTACTGTACAATGATTCCCTCAAACTTTGGGATCAGGCTGAAAGAGGACTCTAGCCTCCATTGCATATGGGTATACTGTCTTAGAGACATTTTTTGTTTCCTTCTTCAACAAGGAAAAAATGTGTTGATCTTGGCAAGGCCATGAATATAATTTTTCATATCATGTATGTTGACCTCCAAGTCCCCTCTTGTAGCAACCTTCTTGAATTGGTCCAAGTATTATTTAACTTCCTGCCTAACCTTATTCTTTCCTTTAGCTTCTATGAGCGTGCCAACTAAAGGGATCTTGAGAGATTTCACCGTGGAATCCATATTGTTGGATAACTGTGCATAAGAGGACAAAATGTTGGTAATGAAGGTGCCAAGTTGTTTTTTGCTTTGTATAACCATCCAGACTTCAGCTTTTTCCAGCCCAGCTTATTGTCTTATCTTCTTTACCAACTCAAGTGGTGCACCTCTATACTTCATTCCCCACTCATGCACTGTGATGATAGATGTGTGAACAAACTTTAGAGATTTTGCTTTTTCTCTTGATTTCTGTTGCATGTCGTGCAAGGGGAAAAGTGCTTTGTGCAAGGTGACTAACTTCTCATAGAGGTTCCTCATGGTTTCTCCCAATGTCAATACTTCACCAAGTATAACTACCTTAAGTTCTTCTAAGTACAATTGTGTGGCAGCTGATTTTTGAACCTTTGCCTAGAGTTGTTCAATTTGTTGCCTTGCAGCTTCTAAGTTCTTCACCATTTGTCTAATCTTGGCCGTAAATATTTTTTGTTTGACTTAGAGGCTCCTTCAAAGTTCAAGTTTGTAATATTCCTAATTAGCCATGGCTAATTGGAATATTCGATTTTGTTCAGTTTTTTCCTTCTATAGTTATTTGTAAATAAAAAAGTGAGGACAGGGGACATAGCTCACTTTTAGAATAAAAAGTCACTTCCTAGTAGCACAACATTGTGACTTAAAGGGGAGCCAAGGGGGCCAAAGGGGGGATGCGGAAATGGAGCCCACGCAAACACATGGAGAGACTACGCAGGAGGGAAGGAACACGTGGCAAGAGGGGAACCACGCAGGAAGAGGTGAGCCTTGGGATTGAGAGAGGGGAAGGTTATAAAAGAGAAAGGAGGCCCCTCATTTTGATCATTCAGTTATGTGCATTTGAGCTAGTTGTTTCGACTTCTAAGCGCATTGGCTGTTCAGCTGGTCTGCAACATTGTTTAGTGCATTGAGTGTCTCCGTTTAGAGATCTCACCCTTAGCCCCGGGGGACTTCGAGTGCCTGCTCGGGCAAGGTATTTCCATTGGAATTTCAGCAGTAGTTTCATCAGCATTGCGGTAGCAGTTCCAGCAGCGTTTTGGAGGACTGCGCAGCACTAGTAGAGGAACGTAGTTCTTTCTGGCAGTAGTGTCGGATTGGGGTTTTTGCAGGAGGATTTATGCTGGGTGATTGAGCAGCGGGGCAGCCCTTGCATATGGGAGGATTTTTGGCAGAGTTTCAGGAAGAGTCCTAGAGGGGTTTCTTTAGTGGAACCGAAGAGCATTGAGGGACTGCGCAGATCCGCAAGGAGGTGATTTTCGGGGGTCTGCTATTCCAAGAAAGCTTTCTGGTTTTTTCTGGGTTCCTGGAGTAGAGCCCGATTCCAAAGTTTCAGCATTTTCCGAGGAGGGGAGCAACCCCAAATCATTATCTTTTTTCTAGCAGCAGCAACAGCACATCAGTTCTCCAGCAGCATCCACGTAGAGAGGCCATTCCTTGTTATTCTGAGAGTATTTCTTCACTTGCCTTGTGTAAGTCGAGGTGCCATCTGTTTGATCACATCTTGTACTGATTTTATTGCTCAGTATTATAAAATGGATTAGCATTTCTTGTTGCATTTCTTGAGTATCTTCTTATATTTCTTGTTTACATTATTATATGCTATATCACTGTTATTTTGTCATTTTTGGGTTATTATATCATTGTATGTATTTGGTTGGAGTTTTTTTGGGGGTTTGAGGAATATTACATGTTAGGGATATTACAGTGGTATCAGAGCATAGATCTGGCTTAGCCTGTGGAGCTAGCAATCTATGACACCGGGGGAAAACCCTACATTTGTTACAGAGGTAGGAGATACAGAGACACTAGACGTAGGTTGGAGAATACCTACAAAGAGGGAGATTGTGTTCTGTTGGTGGACGCAAAACAAGAGGAGCCGATGGTTGACACAGAACAGAAAGAGCCGGTGGTGGACACAGAGCAGATGGCAGATGAGGATGGGAAGAGATTTGCAGATATGCTCCACAAATCAGTGTAGGATCTATCGAGGCAGATTGAGGTGATGGGGCAGAGATTCACAGCAGTAGAGGCCAGACAGCATGAGAGCCTATGAGTTTTTCAGAGTGGTGAGGAATCAGGTGCATCCCATCATTTGCCAGAACAGTGTGATACTACACAACGGGTGACCTCGCATGCCCCTACACACTCTACCATGCCCACGTTCTTAGGAGAAGACACGGGGGTCGAAGCCCAGCAGGAGGCAGAGCCCGGCCATATGGGCGATTATTTTGCAGAATACCAGGCATATGGGCAAGAGTTCAGGGATGCCCTTTCATTCAGAGACTTTGTTGAGCTCCAGCGGGATAGTAGGCCCCACAATCATCACAGAGGAAACTTGCATTACCATGATGGTGACACCCACCATGCAGTGAGTAGATTCCACTTGCCTACGTTTGATGGTTCATCAAATAGTTCGGCGAAGTCTTGGGTGGAGAAGCTGGACATTTATTTCCAGCTTAACCAGATGTCGGAGGTAGAGGCCATCAAGGTGGCAACATTGCATTTGGATGGCGAGGCCCAGGATTGGTGGTTTCACGGGATGGTTACACTCGGGCACTCTACAATGACAACATATGCGGAGTTTACCAAAAGATTGATGGAGCGATTTGATCAGAGGGATCCAAAGCAGCATTGTGTTGAGCTGATGAGGCTCAAATAGACAGGGAGCCCAGAGACCTACATTGCAGATTTCTTGACGGTCTCCATGATGGTGCCAGACCTATCCACAACACGAAGGGTCTATATGTATGTTGAGGGGTTAGTAGAGCCACTTTGGGCTCTAGTCTGATCCACTAGACCAGCCACGCTCCAGGATGCTATCAGCAGGACTTGGGACTTACAGGATGTCTTACCGAGGACCTGGACACCTTACCCCCAAAGACAACCTTTTCAGTCTAAGGGGAAGGATGTGAGGATTCCACCTCCAAAGGGGAATCCAAGATGAGTACAGATCGAGGACAATGTCAAGAGGGAGCTAAAGAAGAAGCGATTATGCTTCACATGTCAGGAGCCATGGGCACCAGGACATAAATGTGCTGCTGGTAAAGCACATTTTATTGAGTTCTTCTCCGAGAGCAGTGGAGAAGAGGATGACGAGGATGATGTGGAGGAAGGAGATAGCTATTCAATACAAGGACCTTTGCCACCTCCACCGCCAATAGCAAGTGGTGCATCTTTTGCACCTACCGGAGGGGCCCTTGCAGCATTGCGAGGAGTTCCCAAGTATCTGACGCTACGCGTACGAGGGACAGTACGTGACCAGTGGGTATCAATTTTGGTTGACAGTAGGGCAACCCACAACTTCATCGATGCACAGATGGTTGAGCGGAGAGGTATTCAGACAGAGAGCTTCGATGGGTTTCCAGTCTTGGTCCCAGGAGATCAGACCATGACGTTGTTTGTGGCCACCAACAACCCCCCCCCCCTTTTTTCATTTAAGTGTCATCCAGAATACTAAATGAATGGGGACCCTTAGTTAAATTTTTGGAAAAGCAAGAGTTTCCTTTCTTCAAAATAAGGTTACCATCGTAAGCTTAGGAAAATATTTTGAATACTTTAAAAAACCTAAGTTTATAATAAGAAAAAGGTCTTTAAAAAGAAACATGCCGCATCGTAAAATGATAGTAAAGTACTATCGTTTGGCTATCGCATCGCAATAGAAAAACTAATAATAAGGAACTTCAAGATTTACCGATTTGCGATAACTCCGATCGCGATATCGCATATCGCAGGAAATAGGCTAACGAAATTTGGCAAACGTAAAGCTTTTGTGATCTACGACGATGCGATATCGCGATAAAACGATGGTTGCCATATTAAGCCAAACCAGCTCTGCGACGTTATATTTGCAATAGCGTGATAGTGCGATAATGCGATGCCGCAATCTGCGAAGTTACGAAGCAAATCGCAAAATCACTCCATCACGAATCTTTCGGTCACGCCATTCAAGAAAAGCCACTTACCATAATCTGACTCAAGATCATGCGCTTTAAATGATAATAAAAGGATCAGCTGTCAGTTATTAATGAAATATGGACGTGTGCTTTTCAAAGAATTATTTCACGTAAGGTGACATATTTGATGTATCTGCTGCATTTAAAACTCTCCCATCACCTTTCTTGATCAGTCATTTCCATTTCACTTGTGAGTCGCAGGGACAGAGAACGGAGGACTATACAAGGCAATATGCAGGAAGAAATGGGAAAGAAAAATAAAGCTCAGAGCTCTGAGATGAAAGGAATGGCACCTTTATATACAGACACATCTTGCAACAGAGACGCGGGGATATCAACATCGGAAGGCATGTACAGACTGCTCGAAGAAGAAAACCCCAGAATAATGAATGTTACTGCTGACTCAAACTCACAGGGTTCTTCCAAAGCATCCCTAGAAGATTTAGCATGCTCATTCCTGCATAGGATAGCAGCAAGGCCCAAAATTCTCCCATATACGAACATGATCAAGTGGATACTTGATAATGCGGAAATGAAAGACAGACAGTTCAAGATTCAAGGACAAGGGCTCATCGGATCATTCGCTGCACAAGATTTAAAGCTCATGTATCATCTTCCTGAGCCGCATGCAGCTTACAATATGCAATTCATTGAAAAATTCGTGGCAGAGAACCCGAACCTATCAGAGACCACCAAGGATTGGTCCAGAAAAGATGAACTGCTCAAGAAAGACAAAAATGGTATGTACAGCACTGGTTCCCTCACCTCCCCATATTGTTTTGCTGCGGCCATGCTCTGTAGATTATTTGGGAAGCCAGATATCAATAAGTTTTCATCTGAATGGCTACCGTTAATAGATGCTGCTACAAATGCCATAATTATAGATTGGGCCAAGATCTTTTCTGATAACCTAGTCAAGGCTATTCTCAATTACCGGTCTAAAAGATCCATGTCTCAAAGGATCTATCCTCCTTTTTACCTATCCGCATATGTTATGGATTCAATTTGTTATGTTTCTAAATTTCCTGTTATGGGTTGGGAATGGACAACTCAGGACCCATCACCCATCCATGTTTATCATAAGATATTATGGGACTCCCAGTTCATTCCCCATTTCTACCAAATTTGTCACGGGCTTGTCCTACCATTGTATAGAATGTTATATAATAAATACCCCCCAAGGTGCTCACCTGAGGCACAGATAGATATCATCCCCATCGCAAGATGGTTCGGGGAGGAATTATTCACCTATGTTAGAGTATTTGGAAGCACTGTCCCCCCCCATGTTTTACCTTTGTATATTCCCGATAAACTTCTGGCTCGAGAAATTGCATATCAAACCTGTTCAGAAGGCGGCCTAACAAAGGATTTAAAGGACAAAAAGAAGGCCATATGGCCACAATTTCCTATGGTTTGTGGGGCCTTTTCGCTGTTCGATGTAGGTCATGCGTTTACAGAAATTCAAAATATAACATGTCTGCAGTTATTTAAAATCCCGGCAAGACCATTTGACCTAAATGAAATTGCTCAGAATTTCACAACTACAGTCAAGGTGAAAGTATTCTTTGAAGAAAAGGATTTGTTTGATGACTTATTCCAAAATAAAGGCTCGCTTCAAGAAATTTTACGGGAAGCCCAATCGCAATTATCTCCAGAAGACTTTCAAAATTTCAAGGTATACAGGGAAAAAAGATTGGCCACTATTCCTTTAGAAAAGCTACGATTACCTGCTAGAGAGCCAACTCCAAGCATTAGCCTCAGTGGAAATTCAAGCAGTTCCAGATCTAAATCTAAGTCTACGCAAGAAGTATCTGGACATTCTAAAAGATCCGGGAATGACCAAAATAAGAGTGAAGAGGCAGCTAAAGACACGGCTCAGTCAATGGAAATTCCGCAACAACAAGTTATTACCTGCTCGCAAAAAGATCCTCCCTCTCTCATTACCAAATCGCCACCTGTCATAACCGAGCTGGATAAGGAATGGGAAACTTTCAATGAAATGATCAATCTTGAAGGGAAGATCCCAAAAACACCTACGAGCAATACTCAGATTGCATGAGGAGTAATCCCAATCATAGTCAGCAATATCTCAGAAAAAGAACATGCTCCTATCACTCCATCTTCAGAGCTTGTACTTAATATAGAAGAAATTCCTCCTCTGGACATCTTTTATAGTCCTCAACATAAGGCAGTAGTAAGGAGACAGAGAAAGAAAAGAAAGTTGGAAAATACACTGCATCAAAACGCTGAGTAACTGGACGTCTTATGGAAAGACCCCAACAGTAATCCAACTGAAAATCTCACTAAACTGTCGCAAATCGCAGGAGCATATGCTTCTGCGACTATTGACAAAGCATCAGAAGTACAGCAATTGTTAAAAGAACAAGAAGATCAAATACAGTTACTGCAACAGCAATTGCAACAGGCCAATGCTAATAATGAGGCACACAAACAGCTTGAAAAGTCGCAGGAAGATTTCCAGCAAATGCAAATAGGTTATCAAAGAAGTCTGGACGAGAAAGGAAAACAATTGCAAAGTTTACAAGAGATGCATAAAGATGAGCCTAAGCTTACAGATTTTATTTCAGAATCTATTGCATTGAAAGAACAACTACTGCAACAACAAGAAGTGTTGGGACAAAAGATATCACAATGGAGTTACTATTGCGAGATGAGTGATAAGATCACTAATCAAGTGGTCGAATTACGGAGCGACTATGATCTGGCTGACAAACAGGTGACTGATTATCTGACTTGGTAGGATGGAGATGAAGGAAAAGAGGCAGGTGCACCCAGGATAAATGAGAATCATAAAGAGTTGCTCTTCAATAAGTGGGATGATCAAATCAAAGAAGCAGAAAAAGCAGCAGGAATAGCAGCTACGACAGCAGGTATTCTCATTGACTGTATAAATGAAAATTTGCACAGAACAAATTTAATCGTTGAAACTACTATGGGATATTTACCAAACAAACCAAAATTAGAGGAGGATTGGAAGCAAAAAGCACAAGAAAAGGAAAAAGGATTCCAAGCACTAAAAAGATTAAATTGGGAATGTTATTGGACATATTTGGTAAAACCGCATAGTCAGTGGATGACCGTGAAATGTATCATAAATGCAGCTGAAAAGGTGGTGCCAGCACTCGTCGATTCCATTTTCTCAACCCAGCTCAAAGCAGAAGTTAACCGACCGACTCTCCGTGAAAAAGTGTTGAATACATGCAGCTTTAAAGACCAGATACAGAAATAGTTTGATTTTAATCTTATTTTTGCTTATTAGATTAGAAAAAGGGCGGTCATTTGAAAACTGCATCCTGATTTTTTGTAAAGAAACTATTATTAGATTTAGTTAGTAGTATTTAAACCCTTCTCATGCATTTAGAGAAGGGTCCAGGAATTTGTCAAAAACTTATCCTCAGAACATGCACTTCTGCACCTCAGAGGAGGTTTTGATGAATGAAAGGATCAAGGTTTATTAATGTTTTCATTTGATATCTGCTACTGATGTTGCACTTCTGTACTCTTAGTAGATATTAGAACAAGGAGAGATAAATCATTGTTGCTTGAAGCTTATGAGTAGGACCAGTCATAAATGGTACTTTTATCTCTTGACTATTTCTGCTTATATTCTTAAAGCAATATACAGTTTTTAGTTGCTTATATGTTATTACATGAATGTTTGTGTTACCATTTGGCGCTTTTGTACAGTGGAGCCATTTATTTATGTTTAATGTGTGAATAACTTATTATGCGATATGCTGTTCACAAATGTTTTGCCTAAATTTTTATGCAAAGTGGTTCATCTTAATTGATTTCCATTATTATAATCGCTGAATGATCTTTATTACCATTTATTATTTGAAATCTCTTTAGATCGCATAATAGAAGAATTACATCCCGGGTTAGCATAGATTAGATGTGTTGTTTTCATTAGATTACAATAGCATAGAGTTAGATTAAAGTAGTTTAGATAGGAACTTTTAGATCTGCAACATCTGATCCTGCACATACACACACACACACCCTTAGATTGGGAAACTGGTCCCATTATCCCCAGTTGGACCCGCTATACCAAACGGATAAGGAGCTATCAACCAAGGTCCGGACCGGGCGATTATCCCCCTTGTTGTCGACCCGATTTTCGGGGCTTCAATAGACGTGTGCTTGTTATGTTCCAGAGCTTTCAATGACAATGGGCACCTACACATTGATTGACCACTTTTTCGTGGTCGATATCCCAGACACCAACATGATACTGGGTGTTCAGTGGCTTATCACTCTAGGGAAGGTCACGATGGATTGGAAGACCCTAGAGATGGAGTGGGATGATGAGAAGATATGGGGACAACACACATATCCGCCTCAGACTGTGTCGGCTCATCAGATGGAGGCAGTCTTACTGAAGGGAGACATAGAGTGGGCAGTGGAGCTGTGGGCATTAAAGGCAGGGACTACATCTAGAGATACAGTCCAACCTTGATCAGTATGCCATAGTGTTTAGGGAGATTCCACCAGGACAGCCACTGGATCGAGGGTTTGCTCACACCATCGAGCTTGAGCAGGGCATACAGGTAGTGATCACCACCCCCAGGCCTAACAAGACGAGATTGAGCGGGTTATCCAAGAGTTGCTGGCTCTTGGGCATATTCGACGAGCACGAGTCCTTTTGCTTCTTCTGTAGTGTTGGTGAAGAAGAAGGACGGTACATTGAGGATGTGCATTGAGTACAGGGCCCTGAACAAGAAGACCCTGAAGAACAGGTACCCCATACCAAGGATCGATGAGTTGATGGACGAGTTGAGGGGAGCACGATTCTTCTCAAAGATTGGTTTGAGATCTGGGTACCATCAGATTTGCGTGAGAGAGAAAGACATTCCCAGGACTACCTTCAGGTGTCACTATGGGCACTTTGAGTTCTTGGTGATGCATTTTGGGCTAACCAATGCCCCCGCTACATTTCAGTCCTGCATGAATCACATCTTCCGTAGTCACTTGAGGAAGTTTGTGTTGGTATTCTTTGATGACATTCTCATTTACAGCAAGACTTGGGAGGAGCATCTCCAGCACATTGAGACGGTATTGTGTATCTTACAGGAGTAGCAGTTCTATGCCAAACTCTACAAGTGTGAGTTTGGGTTGACGGAGATGTTGTATCTGGGACACATCATAGCAGTGGACGGAGTGAGAGTCCATGAGGCGAAGACCAGGGCCATCAGAGAATGGTCAGAGCCGAGAAATGTGACGGAACTTCGAGGATTCATTGGCATCTGTACTTACTACCGGAAGTTCATCAAAGGTTTCTCACAGCTTGCTGCACCCCTGACAGATTTGACGAGGAAGGGGGCATTCAGTTGGTCGGATAGAGCACAGCGAGCCTTTGACAGGCTCAAGGAGTTTATGAGCAGCTGCCCAATGCTTGCATTGCCAGATTTTACGTAGCCATTTGTTTTGGAGTGTGATGCGTCCGGAGAGGGGGTCGACGCAGTGTTGATGCAAGGAGGTCACTCTATAGCCTTTGAGAGCCAGAAGCTCCTTCCACACGAGAGGTTGTATTCTATATACGACAAGGAGATGCTAGCCATCATGCATGCATTGGCTAAGTACCGACAATATTTGGTGGGTAACAGGTTCAGGGTGAGGACTGATCACAACAGCCTCAAGTTCTTTTTGAAGCAGAAGCAGCTACAGGAGAGGCAGCAGAAGTGGATCAGCAAGATCCAAGCATATGACTTTGACATTGAGTATTTCAAGGGTAAGAACAACGTGGTAGCAGATGCCCCTTCACGTAGACTAGCCACGTTGTCTCTTATGAGCTTGGACACAGATTGGAGGGCTCGACTCTTAGTAGATTACTCCAAGGACAGGTTTGCATGTGAGGTTCTAGATGGGCAGGTGGCAGATGACAGGTACAAGGTGGTCGATGAGATCATCTATTACAGGGATTGGATCTTCTTGATTGAGGGGTCTAAGCTCAAGAATAATATACTCTAGGCATCACATGATTCACCATTGGCAGGACATCAGGGGTTTACCAAAACCTATAGGGCCATTAGGGAGAGGTTCTCATGGAAGGGCCTCAAGGAGGACATACTCTAGCACATTTGGGAGTGCGATGTTTACCAGAGGAACAAGAGAGAGATGAGCCATCCCGTGGGATTATTACAGCCTCTTCCCATTCCGGAGGGGAAATGGGAGAGTATTTCGATGGACTTCATCACAGGGCTGCCCATGGTACAGGGCAAGGATTGTATCTTTGTCATCCTTGATCGACTGACGAAGTACACACACTTTTTTTCCATATCCGCACACTATATAGCAGCACAGGTGGCCGAGCTATTCTTCAGAGATATCTTCAGGCTACATGGTCTTCCTAAGACCATCGTCAGTGATAGGAACAGTTGTTTCATGGGCGGGTTTTGGCAGGAGCTTTTCCGGTTGGTGGGGACAGAGTTGACACTGAGTACCAATTATCACATCACATGTCCATCGGTATGTCACCATTCTATGCCTTATATGGGTATCATCCTTTATCTTTTGCTGACGTGATGTTTGGTGATAGCAAGGCTCCTAGAGCCAAGATTTGGATCCAAGAGAGTCAGGATATTCTTTGAGCTCTCAAGGATAACATGGCTACAACGCAGAACCAGCAGAAGCTATATGCCAAGAGGGGTTGGGTGGAGAGACAGTTCGAGGTGGGGGACATGGTCTACCTATGATTACAGCAATACCGACAGTCGTCACTAAAGCAGAAGGGGGCTGAGAAGCTCAAGTCTCTCTTTTATGGGCCATACAGGGTGATACGCAGGATTGGGCAGGTTGCATATGAGTTGGAGCTGCCCCAAGGCAACAAGATTCATAACATTGTTCATGTATCATGCCTGAAAAAGGCATTGGGGTAGCAGGTGACAGTGACAGATGAGCTACCACCCATGGACGACGAGGGGCATTTGGTATTGCAGCCAGAGGTTATCATTGATACCAGAGAGAGGCAGCTGCGGAGCAGAACGGTCCGAGAATTCTTGGTGAAGTGGAAGAATTTGTCGGATGAGGATGCCACTTGGGAGAATGAGAATATCTTGCAGCATCCATCACTTTAGTTGCTTGAGGACAAGCAACATTTTGCCGGGGGAGACTGTAATATTCCTAATTAGCCATGGCTAATTGGAATATTTGATTTTGTTCATTTTTTGCCTGCTATAGTTATTTGTAGATAAAAAGGTGAGGACGGGGGACATAACTCACTTTTAAAATAAAAAGTCACTTCCTAGTAGCAAAACGTTGTGACTTAAAGGGGAGCCAAGGGGGCCAAAGGGGTACGCAGAAATGGAGCCCACACAAACACATGAAGAGACTTACGCAGGAGGGAAGGAACACGTGGCAAGAGGGGAACCACACAGGAAGAGGTGAGCCTTGGGATTGAGAGAGGAGAAGGTTATAAAAGAGAGAGGAGCCCCCTCATTTTGATCATTCAATTATGTGCATTTGAGCTAGTCATTTCAACTTCTGAGTACACTGGTTGTTTAACTGGTCTACAGCACTGTTTAGTGCATTGAGTGTCTTGATTCGAAGATCTCACCCTTAGCCTCGGGGGACTTCGAGTGCTTGCTCGGGCAAGGTATTTCCATTGGAATTTCAGCAGTAGTTTCATCAGCATTTCAGTAGCAGTTCCAGCAACGTTTTGGAGGACTGTGCAACACTCGGAGAGGGACGCAGTTCTTTCTGGCAGTAGTGTTGGATTGGGGTTTTTGCAAGAGGATTTATGCTGGGTGATTAAGCAGGGGGCCAACCCTTGCATATGGGAGGATTTTTTGTGGAGTTTCAAGCAGAGTCCTAGAGGGGTTTCTTCAGTGGTAGCATAGAGCATTGAGGGACTGCGCAGATCCCCAAGGGGTTGATTTTTAGGGGCCGGCTATTCCAGGAAAGCTTTCTAGGTTTTTCTGGGTTTCTGGAATACAACCCGATTCCAAAGTTTCGTCATTTTCTAAGGAGGGGAACAACCCCAAATCATTATTTGTTTTCTAGCAGCAACAACAGCATAGCAGTTCTCCAACAGCATCCACGTAGAGAGGCCATTCCTTGTTATTTTGAGAGTATTTCTTCACTTGCCTTGTGCAAGTCTAAGTGTCATCTGTCTTATCACCTCTTGTACTCATTTTATTGCTCAGTATAATAAAATGGCTTAGCATTTCTCGCTGCATTTCTTGAGTATCTGCTTATATTTCCTATTTACATTATTATATGTTGTACCACTGTTATTTTGTCATTTTTGGGTTATTATATCATTGCATGTATTTGGTTGGAGTTTTGTTGGGGGTTTGAGGGATATTCCGGGTTAGGGATATTACAAAGTTGGCCACGACAATAAATTTGATATTCTTCCTCGTGTCCATTATGATCACCTTCTCCTTGATAAAAGAAGGATGTTTGAGATCATTCAGAAAGTGATGCTTTCTAGCTTGAAAATTTTTCTTCTAAAGCTCATCATAAGTTAAACTAAAAATATCCATAACCGGACCTTCATCAAGAGGGGCTTGCCCTTCTACAGGAGGAGGGGGAGACTAAGTGGTGATCTTCTGTGTACAAGGCAAGAGATCGACATCCTAATTTTGCTGCTCCGACTCTACCTCCATGTCTTGAATCACTATCAAGTCTTCAATTTCCAAGGCAAGTCCTTTATCTTGTTGTTGTTTTCTTTCTTCTTCTATTATTTGATTCTGATCTTCTTCTTCGATGTGCTTCAACATTGTTTCTTCCTCTTCTTTTCTCCTTATTTATTGTTCTTTCATCTCCCTCTCTTCTTTCTCTTTTTTCTCCTGTTCTTCCTTCCGCCTTAACTCTTCCTCTTGCCTCTTTTGTTTCCTCTTTCTCTTTACTTCCATGGCCAATTTTAGGATAACCAAATATGCTTTGAATTTGCAGCTTTGATCCTCTAATGGATTGTGTGCAACCTTCCTTTTATAATTTATGCTTACTAAGTTGTGCTTCTCGAATGGTCTTGCTTCTGGAGTAGATTCCAACTCTAGAGTCACATGCGAGGGACCTGCAAAGCTAACTGGCTTAGAGGCGATATAACAATTCTTGATATTGTCCTCCTCTAGCCTGGAATAAGTCACGCTTGGCCAATTGAAGTGTATCTTTGCACAATGCTACTTGCAAACAATTTTGGGATCATACGGGTGGTACTCCATAAGATCAAACTCAAAGTTATTCAACTCATTACATTCGGCCGTTGCAGATTTCAGATTCATAATTTTGTATGGTTTGATCTGCAAAGGAAGAGTGGGCTAAGGTGCTTTCTTTTTCCTTTGCAAGACCCCTGATAAGGCTATGGAAAAATCATAAGCAACCTCTGCATGACCAATTTGTCAGTGGCATACCTCGACAAGAGATGTGATGACTTATAACAACCAAACACCCTGAGGTAGGTGTCATCAGTTGAGGAAAACCCATCCACACGTTCTCATACTGCTTCCATTGCCTCACAAGACATGTAAGGTGGCTCTTCCTTGAAGATAATCTGGTATAATACTATGAGGAAGTTATCAACCAACTTCTTCATGACTCCTCTATAGCTGCAACTTGCAATAAATATTCACAACAGGCTCCTTTTGTGTCCAAGTCTAGCTCATGCCAGGGAAATAATTCTAAGCACATATCCAGTCCAAAAAGTATGCAAACATATAGAATATGTCTTGCTTTCCCTTGGGAGGATTCTTTGCATTGGTCACATTGATCAACAATTGTTGGGCCAACAAATCCGACCAGTTGAATATCTTTCCTTCATTGACAATTTGATGCAAAATATATGCCTAACCTTTGGGAAAGGTATTAATACTCTTTTGACCATAGATCTAGAAACATAAAACAATCAAGTACAATCAAGGTCTCAGATATTTGGTATTGTATGTCTTGTTGGGTGTTTGGCAGAACTTGGATGGCTCTTTCACCCAGGATTTGACAAGATCCTTGGTGCTCAAGTAAATCGTGACAGCATAGAAATGAGAATTCATGTATGTTTCTGGTTTGGGAAACTGGTACATGAGATGAATGTCATGGGCTATATATGAAGTAATTTGTTGTCCACTAACACTATTGAGGATCATGATCTTTGTGTTGATGTGCAATAAGATCCACTTGATGATATTTGCGAAAGGGAAGGCTGGACACATGCATGCAACCTTATGAAATCCAAACTTCTGGACATTTTTGTAAACAGGTCTGTCTCCTAGATCTTCTTTGTAATTTGTGGTTGTGAATGCATCTTTTATTGTGTTCCATGCGGCATTTGAATCTTTCTCAACGAAGAGTTGAGCATCTAATAGAATAGGCGTGGTGATAGGGGTACTCTCAATTACATCATCGGTGCTACTCTTTGTGGTTTCCTTTGAGGCTAATCTCTTTGAAGGTATGATGACGAAAACTAACAAAAGAGAGATAAGCTCAAAAAGTTGCAGTACCTATATCATAATATGCACTCATGGCAAAGACAAACCAGATCTAGCAAATCAATTCATTCATCAAGAATAAAGCAGCAACTCAGTCACTGGGGGGGGAATGACTGCACAATTTCTGGGCCCAGCGAGGCAGATTGGGCTCATGAATTGTGCATTGCGCAGTCTTAGTAGATAAGGGAGGAGCTTGAGGTTTGAGACTGCATAATGCATAGTCTCAGCTGGACAAACTGGGGGAGGAGATTGTGCATTGCGTAGTCTCAGTGGCCAAGTCTTAGGCTTGAGGCCTGACATTTTACAATGGGTAGTTGGGCAAGACAATGATTGTGCATTGCGAAGTCTCAAATGCCAATCATGAATCTTGAGCCTTTAGAATGCAAATTTCGCAGTTGGGAAGGGGCAACGGTTGGTCATGATTGCGCAGATCTGCCCC
This sequence comes from Pinus taeda, assembly GCA_000404065.3. Taxonomy (NCBI): domain Eukaryota; kingdom Viridiplantae; phylum Streptophyta; class Pinopsida; order Pinales; family Pinaceae; genus Pinus; species Pinus taeda. The sequence goes on from APFE031563137.1 coordinate 116,872, forward strand.
GGAAGGAGAGAGAAAATCATCAGATTTGAGCGTTGGGGAAAGAAGGAATGCATATTGACCTTATGGGAAGTTATATCAGTGAAAACTAAGTTCCAAAAACAAAATACAAAAGGAAAAACATACATGCACAAAATGACCCAACAACGCAATTGCTAATAGGAAAAAAGAAAGAATTTGATGTGACACTTGTAAAATGTGAATGACAAACCAAAAGAACAATTTTACAAGCTAATAACAATTAAAATCCTAGCTACTATGAAATGCAATAGACAAAATAACGCTCAAAAAAGCAAAAGCAACAAAAAGTGACACGTGCAAAACTTACCCGGAAAAGCATCACAAACTAAGTTGAAAGCTCCTTGACCTCATTGGGAAGGTGAGAGCTCTAAAATTGAATGTGAAAATGGAATTTAGAGGCATCTATTATATATATTTAGATGGGTTATGGTTTATGATGTGCATGGTTGAAATCAAGGAAAAAGTGACACTTGTCTTAAGATCGAAAAAAGAAACTTTATGCGACTTGTCAAACATTAATTGTGCATTCCCTATTTTCTAGGGATGACAACTTAGATTTTTCCAGGAAACTGGCCATTCACACTGGCAGGAAGGATTGCACAACTCCCAATAACAAGGGATTGTGCAGTTGACTGCCTCAGTGAATTGCGCAGTTTCTACCTGAGAGAGAAGGCTCAACGCAGTTTCTATGCTCAAGAGCTGCCTATCTTCAAGGAATGTGAAGTTTTGATCCTCAAGGGCTAGCGCATTTTCCAAAGAAAATGGATTGCACAGTTCCAAGAGGGAAGACGGAAAATAGGTGCAAGATCAAAGCAAGAGATACCTTGTGTTAGAAAATGCTCAATTAAGATCAAAAAAACTTAATCAAGTCATCATAAGACATGCATATGAAGACAAGTATTCATAATAAGAAGGAATACTTGATGAAAATGAAAGATAGGTCCTTATGGACAGAAGGTAGGTTCCAAAATCAAGGCATAGGAAAAATTTTGGGGGGCTGGGGGCTGGATTGTAGCAGCTACAAAACTTCCTTGAAGCATCAAACCATCATTGTGTCTCTCCTTGAACGGGCTTAGTGAAATCACTTCACATCTAAATCATTGACCTATTCATTACAAGTTATTCCTTTCCTGCCGAGACTCCTCCCATTGGTGATATCTGTAAAGGGAAGGTCACCTTGATTGAGGTGATAGTGGGTCATTGTCCCATTTTTATCACTTAGTCTAGTACGTGTCCCTTATGTTTCCCTTCCTTCGGGTCATACTAGATTGTGTGGTAACAGGTCTCTAAATCGTTTCTGAGTCCCCAGAGAGAATCTATTATCATATTTGGTTCTTCAACTTCTAAATCACTGACCTCGTCGTTATCATGTTCATTATCTTTATTTTCTTAGGTTATGAAGAGGGTTTCTCTTGCATCTCCTTCTTTTGTGTCACTTTCATCTGAAGAACTACTATCTTCCTTAGAATAAAGATTTTTCTTATGGGAGATTTTATTTTCACTAAAAGGATATCTCTTAGCACAATGACCTATTATGCCACAATCAAGAATTTAAAACGTAACTTACCTTTGTTTTTTCTAGTTCCTCTTTAGATCTTCTTAATGAAATTTGCTTCTTCTATATTTGATTCATTACCTCATGTGTCCTAAAACTTGATTTCTTTGTCACTTTTCTTCTTTGTGGCTTTAAAGGCTTCTTCTTTGTTTGATTGTCTTTTTTTTGTATCTATTCTCATTTTGTATGGTTTAAGAGTGCTACGTAATTCTTTCATTATCATCTTGGTCAAGTCCTTATTTTCTTCTATGGTAGATACTTTGGCATCGTATCTCAAGGAAAGCAATATCTGGACCTTTTGTATGATCAAGGGATATTTAAATTCTTATCCTAATCCTTTGATGGAGTTGACAACTTGATCTACTCTAAGAAAATAGGTCGCAATATCTTCTTTTTCATCCATTTTCAAGTTTTCAAACTGAGCTCTATATTTTTTAAGTTTGACCTGATTGACCTTATCATGACCTTCATACAATGTTTTAAGTTTATCCCAAACTTCTTTGGTTGTGGTGTAGGACATCACCTTAGACTTAATGGTTCTTGACAATCCACCTATGATGGCATGGAGAGATTTTGAATTGTGGCTAAACAACTTCTTCTCATTAGGATCAGTTGGAGGGTTTTAAGAACTTGTAGCCATTTGCGATGGAAAGCCAAACATCCACTCCCATGGCCTTCAAGTAGGTTTCCATGCAACTGCTCCATAGTGGATAATCATTTCCATTAAATATCGGAATTGTCCTTGACAATATTTTTTAAGTTTGACCTACTTGACCTTATCATCACCTTCATACAAAGTTTTAAGTTTATCCCAAACTTCTTTGGTTGTGGTGTAGGACATCACCTTAGACTTAATGGTTCTTGACAATCCACCTATGATTGCATGGAGAGATTTTGAATTGCATTTGAACAACTTCTTCTTGTTAGGATCAGTTGGATGATTTTTAAGAACTTTATAGCCATTTACGATGGAAAGCCAAACATCCACTCACATAGCCTTCAAGTAGGTTTCCATGCAACTTCTCCATAGTGGATAATCATTTCCATCAAATATCAGAATTTTCCTTGATGATATGCCTTCCATATGATCCATACATGTTTATGATCTTCCCTTTAGTGATTAGACAATTAGAGGGTAACTTGCTCTGATACCAATTGTTAGAAATACTAAGAAGTAGGGTGAATCAATATTTCACTTTTACTTACAATTTATTATCAAAATCATTAACTAATAACATCAAATCAAAGGAACACTATATATATATATATATATATATATGACAAGGGAATCTACAACTTTCAGATTTACTAGCTACAACTGGAAGGGCTACAAACTAGGTTTACATCTCCCATTGGAAGGAGGCGACAACCTCCTAAAGGGAGCTACAACTTCCTTTCCTAACATTTCCTTACCACCCTATAGAATAAAAGATAAAAAAAAAACTTCTTGGGCTCCTGTACCAGAATTAATGACCCAATAAAAACAACATTCAAGCACTAGTTATTTACAACTTTATTATTGCCCCTTTGTCATGTCCAACTTTCATCTTGTATTAATTCAATCTATTGACAATTAAACAATAAAATGAATTCCTCAAATCATCACTACAAATTCCCTTACTCTACCTTTGATTTTCCTCAGAAGTTCTTCAAGGTTTTCTCAAAACTCTACTCCACAACTTCATCAAATGATTGTTTCAAGGCTTCTAATTTAAGACTTCTGCAAGTATGAAGACATGCACCAATATCTGCTTGATCCTTCTACATGATTGATAATAAGTTCTTTCTACATAGAAAAATTCAAGATATGCTTCAAGTTGATGACTCTGACTTTCCCTAACCAGTAAATTGATCTGCCACAAAGTATTCTTCAGACAAGCACAATGAATGATCTCAAGATGATCTATCAAGGTGGCTTCAGGACTAGCCTAACTAGGGTTGAAATTTACTTCAGAAAAGCTTGAAATAAATCACAGAAAGGGAGCCTCAACTCTACTTTAGGAGGACATCCTCAGCCAACAAAAGAAGATACACGCATACCTCAATTTGTCTTCTGATTAGTAGGCCTCACAAATTTGAACTTTTCTTAGAAAATGACCTATTACAAAGAACCTTGAATTTTGCCTTAGGAAATTTCATATTAGCCATAAAAGGTCTACCTCAGATCAGTGAAACTAGGCCTCAGATTAGTGCTCTTTCCAATGAGTTAATCATCCAAAATGCGTCTTTAAATAGGTCTATTTTGAACTCAAAATTTTTCACTAAGATAGGTTTGAACTCTGTCTCATGTACAAGTCCTAAATGTGCCTCGAGTAGCCCAAATTGGGCCTCAGAATTAGGGCCAAATAGGCCTCAGATGGTGCCGAATTTTTTTGTGACAAAGAGGCCGAGAAAAGACTCAAATGAGGCCTCATGGAGGCCTAGGTTTGTTTCCATAGAGAGGCATCATATTAGGCCTATTTTTTCCCAGAAAAAATGGCCTTAAAACTGAGATAGATTTTAGATATGAGTTGCCTCATGAGATTCATATTTTTCCTATCAAGAGTTGCTTATTGTGCATTTCTAGCTTCACATCAAATTGCAATCCTCACACTTAACAACCTTAGAAGCTTCCTCATGCCATTTTAGGGTAGAAAATTTAGGGTATTAAATCTTGGTTCATAGATAATGGTTGGCTAACCAATGTCTCTACTATGCATGCACACAATCATTCTTATCTCACTTCCATGCCTCTGTCTTCCTATATAACTAGGTTGTTGCCTTCGACATGTAGGATCTTCCTTCTAATAGAATGATAATCTCCTTCAATCTTACACTCAACCTTCCATTTCATCGGCACAATTCTCAAGGATTTTTTTCTCAATTCAACTATGAAGCTTCTCGAGGGGGGATTTGACCCATTCATTCTTCCTCAAGGTGCTCACCCCATTCTCTCATAATTATGGAAGGTGATACTTTTGCCTACTACATTCAATGATTGATTATCAAGTTAACAGTGGAATTGGAGGGTAATTCTTAAAATTCTATTTGGGTAACAAAACGATTAAGAAGAGGTGGTTGCACACTTAACCCCCTCTTATCCTCCTCATTAGTCCCCACTTATGATATCATGGCCCCTCTAGGTGCTTGCGACAGAGTCAACTACTAGAAGTCTCTTATTAATTGAAGCATATAATATTTACAATATTAATATGTACAAATCATCTCAAAATTGTAATTAAATATTCATGTTGATTATAAAGCTATTACTAACATAATTAATTACAATTAATTATGGGTTTTAAATTTTGGATATTATACAAAAGAAAAAAAATACAAAAGGGAAGAAGAAATAAAATTCCAAGGTAGTAACTCTAAAGAAATATCCATTTAAAAAGGTTTACATTTACAAACTCAATATTCCTAGTTATTAGAATCTATTTGGACTAGTTAGAATACCTTTAACATCATCATATGTGACTTTAAGGGTTAATACATGAAGTCCCTTTAACCTTTTCATAAGTTAGTCCATCACTTTTCCAATTTCTAACCAAGTGGCCTCAAAAATCCTTCTTGACTTAGAAATTGGCACATGTAATAAAAGTAAGGTTGTACAACCATGGTAAACCTTAGCAAATTAGAAAATTAACTTATGTTATGAGGTTGCTAGAAGATATTACACCTAATGACTTGTGTTGAGACTTGATTCACTCTTATAGGTTGCTTCTCCACTTTAAGTTCTGAGCACTATGCCTCGACGTCGATGTACTAGAAAATATATATCTATGTCTACATTGGGATCTATCTCATATTTATTGGAATCCACAAAACTACATAGGATATGTTGCATTTCTTAGGGATCCATGATAGTGCATTTACATCATTACAAATATATATGCATCATCACTTGTACACTTGATAACATATGTATCATGCTTGAGCCTATTATGGTGGTGACTACTTCATGATATCATAGCACGCATGTGGAAAACACCTATTTTGAACCATGTTCTCTTCATGGGAGATATTTATATTCACTTGGATGGGATATTTACTTGGCATGTGTGGGAACACTTCTCCTGGGTTCACTTTAGATCTCCTAACACACACGTGTGAGCAAGGATGGAATTTGACAGGAAACTTTCCCGTCACGGGGTGATTTTTCCAACCAATACAGTTAAAAATTTTCCAAAGTTGTCAAGATCCTTCCTTCAAACTATGAATACAAGTCAGGAGGTGTGAAAACCGTCAAATTTGACGGATGGATGTGTTTTGAAATTCCAATTCTACATGTGAGGCTTCTAGATCCTTATAGAAGTGCACACTTGAATATTTTATCTATTCACCACGTGGTGGTTCTAGAGACTTCTAGATGGATGCTCCTCATATTTTCCTTGTTTCCCACATGTGTGAGGGTGCTCTTGATTTCTTCCATTGTTTGCCAAGGGAACTCAAGATTTCTCTTAAGTTTTTTACCCCACTGGTTAAGGAGGGAACTCATGTTTTGAGTGGTTTCCTACAATTTTTCTGTCAGGGTGATCATGATATCCATTGGAGCACATGGTATGAACATGTGGTATCAATTCCAATTGATGGTATTGTATGCATGGTTTAGAAGGGCCTTATCTATATAAGGAGAGTGTCGCCCTCACTTTATTTTATTCAAATTAAATGGAAAATACTACTTGCTAATTTTTGGTGTGATATCATTTATTTCTTAGGTAAATGTTCTAGGGTAATTATAGAAGGCTTTGGGTTGCAAGTTTTCATTGAGGAATGATCTATCATAAGGCAAGCATTTCAGGTGAGGTTTGAATTATTTTTCTATTTAATTTATGTTGAAGCCTTAATAGACCCAATAAATTTTTAGCATCTTCTCAAATTTTATTGGGTACCACTTACATGTTTTTTTTGGGTTTGTTGGAATATGGGTTGAAATTGTAAAGACCAATTCCTAGTTTTAACAATTTGACAATGTTTCTAACTTTATCTCATATTCTCCTAACTATGGCTTTCATGCCTTCAATATAAAATCATTAAGGACGATTGATATTTTACTCTTGTGATGGTGCACCTCTCTATTAGTCGTCCATTTATTGTGATAGTATACCTCCACTTTTGGGATAAGCCAAAACGCCTTCAAAGAATTTCATCCCTATGCCCCCATGACCTATTCTTTTATCAATCATTTGTGTGTACGACTAGAGATTTCCAAATCTTGTTCTCTTCCTTAACACTTTATAATATATTTTTCCTTCATTCCATTGCTTAACCTTATATTGGTCCTCCATATGTATGGTCCATGAGCCTCTATTGAAAAGATCTTTCAGTAGTCTTCACATCCTTTCATTCCAATAACTTGTTTCCTAACACATCATTGTGTTGATATGTGTCCAAGATGTGAGGTCTCCCGCTAGACCCTCCGCCTGTAATCATTTCCTTGTTTACCATCCTTCTCTTCCATTATCTTACCAATCATCCACATATAGGACTAGTGGGGCTTCATTATTGAGATGCACATCACCATTTTAATCAAATCCTCTTGGACATCCTGACACCCAACTCACCAAAATAGAAACACATATCATCTAAGTGAGGGATGTTTTGGTACTTTCTTATCCATCTAAGGGATGCACATCACAATTTTAATAAAATCCTCCTGGAGATCCTGACACCCAGCTCACCACAATAGCAACACATATCATCTAATTGAGGGATGTTGTGGTGCTTTATTATGCATCTAATCAATACATTTCCCATCTAAGCATGACACATGTGCAACACATGTAACAGGTCAAAATATCTCTCTCAACCAATCACTTCTCTCTTACCTTTCTTGAAGTGATGGCTCATCTTCTCCACACCATGTCACAATTCATTATAGCCATGAGTGATTGATATGCCATCCCTTTTGTATTTCCTGAAATATAGTCAAATGTGTGAGATTGAATGAAATCTAGGCCTTATTAAGGCAAGGGATACACTGACGTCGAGACATAATCCAATCCACATCTTATCTGATGATCCTCCCTATAGAGTTCAGTAATAGAGTTAACCTTGAAAAGATTAGAAAGGGAAAATTAATAAGAATAAAAAAATTCTAAAGGTTATGGTATGGTAAATCCTAATATTAGGCCCAAGCTAAGATTTAAGTATCTAAGATCATTTAGAAGCAGATCTCTTTCCATGCAAGAAATGGTGAGTTGTATAAATATTAGTAGCCTCCTATAGGAGTTGATTATTGAGTAGGACTTTGGGTTATAAATTTCTCGTACCCCCTATAATTACTCATCCTTCACTCTTGAGAATTTTGAATAGCATTGGAATTACTAACCATTATGGCCACCTCCACTAAATCTGCAAAGTTCACCTCTAAGGCACCAAGTTGTTGCATATGAGCTACATGAAACCAACAACCCCTATAGGAAACCCCATGAGCAAGCTCAAGTGGTGGCAGTGTTGGTTTTTCAAGGTAAGGAGAAATGTTAAGAAGTAAAGGGACTAATATGCTCTTAGACATGGAAATAACATATGAGAGATTATCACATCACTTCAAGCCAGAAGTTCCACCCTCATATCAACAGAGGGGTATTAGGGAACCCATGTCCAAGTGTTGGAGCCAAAACCTCTATGTCATGAGAAAATGAATGTTTTTGGGCTTAGCACATCATTGTTTGGACAAAGGTCTTACGAAAGTACATGAAGCAATCAATTGAAAAGTGCAGTTACATTTAGAGTATCTCTTGGTACAATGGTAGAGAGGGGGGAAACAATGTTATCTAGGTTACATAACTCTCTAAGCAATCATCAGATTAAGAAACATATTATTGGTTGGTTAATTCAACCATGCCAACATAACTTCCTCTTTCCTGTCCCTCTCTATGGCATCTCACCTAATGCAAAATCAAATCTTGGCGTGCTTAAGCTTGTAACTTGAACATGTGTTGCTTTGGTGTTATTTAATATGTATAATTCCTCTAACACCAACTAACTAATTTATACCATGAAAATTTATATCTCAGGTTTATTATCATGAGCCTGAGATTGCCTTATAAATGTGGTAGGCCTACCACATCTAGCAAGTTGGGTGTATAGGAAACATTTGCTCAAGTTTCATTTCCACGCAAATTTTATGCATATGTTTAAACGTAAAGTTTGATTAGAGGAAGTTGCAAGAGCTACCTTTATAGAAATACAATTGGTTCAAAGCCAAAAAAAAATTGATCCTAATTTAACATCCTTTTTTATTATAAGTCCTATGCAAAAGAATTTTTTTTTATCAATTGTTGTCAAAGTTTAATTACTTAAGTACTCAAGGGATACAAGGAACCATACATGCATTTTTCCTACAAAAGGAGTTCTACATGCATGATATTTAAGTCTCTTTCAACCTCCAAGATGACTAATAATTATTTTCTTGATTCTTTTAGTGTAATTCCTTTCTTCATCATTAATGTATTCTTATGATGATTATAATTTTCCATTGTGCACAAGAACCTGGGGGGGCATTATGTGTAAAGATCAAACTTGTAAGGAGAAATCATCCAAGGTTGAGGTATATCAAGGCCCAAACATGGAGGACCTTGTGAAGTCTAGTTCACCATTCTTATTTGACACCACTCCAACCATGGGGCTCCCACACTTGTTGGACAAGTCAAGTATTTATAGAATTCTGAAGTTTAAAGAATATCGTCAAAAAAGGAGTATGTAAATATGGTCACACTAGAATGGGATATTAATGATGAAGGAACCCTATAATAAGAGGTATATGTTCACATATTTGAAAAATTACAAAGGTCCTACATCATCACATAACCACTAAGCCAACTATCCTCCCCTATTATCAAATGATGAAGTGGCTTGTTGACTATGTTGACTTGGAAACATGCCCATTCTGAATGAGAGTAGTGTGGTATTAGGCTTGTTTCAAGCTTAGGACATCACTCGAATGTACCAACTTAGAGACTAGGAGATGCTCTTAAACTTCAAGTTCTTGAAAGAATGTCTAGTGATGACCTCTTTGGTAACTGAAACCATATGTGAATACTAGACTACCTCCAAATAATTCAATAAAAAGGAAAAGAGGGTGTATCCTACTATTCGTCTCTAAAAATTCTTCAAAATCGCTATGGCCATGACAAATCATTTGTATTGGGAGCGAGATGTGGTTCACTTGAAACTAGATTGGGTGTCGCTTAATGATTGAGTTACAAATAAAAGTGTAGATTTAAATTGGTATCACATCTTGTCTAAATATATATTTGTCATCATTTGTAGATACAAAAGATTTCCTCCCGACAAATAGGAGGGGTTTTATATGTTAGTGTACTTGATGGATGTTGTCTATGCTTAGATTCCATTCTTGTTATTGAATTGAAACTAGAAGTTCCCAATACATGTGTATTGCAACACCCTAAGGAATTCCAAGTTTTTTCTTCACTTCATAGAGCTGCATCTATTTCATAGCACCTCTTTATTGGCTGATATTCAACCAACCTACTATAGGGCTCTCTCGAGAAGCCATGGAGGCCATTTATCCCATTGGTGATTGAAACTAAGAGAAAGATCATAGTTTCTTACACATCTATGAGGTGAACAAGGGCCCTTATCTCTTGCTCAAGTTAATAATAAATAGGTTGGAAATCCAAGATATAGCTTACAAAATAATTGAGGCTAGTGTCACAATTGATAACAAGTGGTCCTTCCTATATGTCTCTTTCAAATTGGGAATCTACACACTATTTGATCTTTTGTACTCCAAGATAGAAGATAAATAAATCATGGAGCTAAACCTCAAAATTTTGAGGTTTAAAAGGCATAAGCCCCATGAGGTTTTTGAGGAACATTGCAAAGCAACAAAGTTTAATTACCTGTATGGTAACTGAAAAATTGAAAATGACTAATTTTACTATGGTGCCCATTCCTACAAAGAAGTATAGTATTTTCCATAATTGACAATAAACTTGCAGAGCAAGAATGAATAAAGAAACATGGCACTTAAGAAGAACAAATGACGAAAATTAAAGAGGAGTGGAGCGAAGCAATGGAATGGAAAAGCAAATAAGAAGTGTAGTCCAAACAAGAGCAAGAAAGAATTAATAATGAAGAATAAAATCTCAAAAAATCCCAAGAATCATAAGCTAAAGAAAATGAAAAAAAAAAAGGTTAAGGAAGTGGAAACTCAAGTCTAGATGGTTGCAGAGGAAAATCATAGGTAAGAAGAGATAGAATAAGAATCTAGGGAACAAAGGTGCAAGGAGAGATATAAGAAAAAAGGTCATGGTAGAGGATAAGAGAAAGGAGGACGAGGAAACTCACTAACAGGAGTAGGGATGCACTTGATCAATCCTCAATACCCTCAAAATGCCATTTCCTACTACAAAAGGAGGTTATTTTCCTATAAATTCAACATCGGATAAGGTAGATGATGTCAGGGAACCCTTGGTGTCACTACATGAATACAACAAGCAAAAAAGGAGTGGTTTATCAAGATCTAACAAAAGGAAAAAGACAACCACCTCTCATAATTTTGAATTGGGAACCAAAGAGAAGATGTTATATTTTTAAGACACAAACCCGAAGAGGAAAGCAATGAAAATGAAATCTTCCTTAAGCACCTTTGTAGAAACAAAGGAGGTTTTTACAAAGATCTAACGAAAGGAAAAAGACAACCACCTCTCCCAATGTTGAATTGGAATCCAAAGAGAAGATGTTACATTTTTATGACACAAACTCCAAGAGGAAAGCAATCAAAACGAAATCTTACTTAAGCACCTATGTAGAAACGGACATCTCTTTGGTTAAGGAAATTGTGGTAGATATATATTGGTAGTAATATTTTGTTTCACATATACAAGATCAAATTAAATAAAAGGAGGTAACTCTAGCTAAGGAGGTTTGTAAGTAGTCATCCACCCTAAAGATTCAACATGAAACAAAGCTACTAAAGCTATGAGATCTACATGCATAATAGATTACCACCTTAAATGTAGTCCAACATGTTCAAACCATGTGATTGCTATATAGCATGAAATTGCAGGAGGTAGTTGACCTCCATTGGTCAAAGTAATATCCCAAATGAAATATTTTGATAAATTTCAAAATGGACTAATTCTCCATATAAAAATTTCCATTCATTTAATAGAACATTGTCAGGTAAAATGCAACAAATAAAGTATGGAAAAAATATTAATACGATGAACATAAATAACCTCATATTTTATTATAATAGATAAACTGGGGTTTACATGTTGATACAACTAATATAGTTGAGATGGAAAGGCCTGAAGAATTTGCTCCAATGCTACACTGGCCCTCCGAAACTGAACTGAACTGCAACTGATAAGCTCTCTTGTGAATTGTGGATGAATTCACCAAGGGGAGAGATCGGTACTCACCCACCCTCACTGAATCACCTGAAGGTTTCTGTCTTAGGGCTACTACTAAAGATGGGAACTCCCTGTTCTCCAAACCTCTCCATAAGAAAGATTCTCAACTCCAAGACGTTTTCAAATGGTCTCCTCCTCATCTTTTATAGATATGATGGACCCCTATAGAAGCATTTATTTTATTATTATTTTAATCACTTAGTACTTTTCCCCTCCTTTTATTTTAATTAAAACATCTTTTTAATTGAGGAAAATGGTAAATTGGCCACCATCCCCACCTCAGGCCACTGAAAGTCACTTCTGACCATCCCTTCATGTAGATCTTCTCATTCCAGTTCCAACGAGCTATTACACTAAGGTATTTCATTAAATATTCCTCCCGAAATGCCATCTTAAGTGTGATTAATTGAGTTAGGCTCAATAATAACCCCGTTTTATGGAAATTATTAGAATGCAACAAAATGAAAAACAATTTGCGTGGAACTTATCCTGATGATGGAATATGGCAAGCGAACTCATCCAAGCCCCATAAAGCCCCTCCATAAGCCTCTAGGTCTGCTGACGTAGTAAACCTACTCCTGTGACCTATCTGCCTCCAACATTGGAAGTCCATCCTAACCATGCCATAAGCGAAACTAGAAAAAAGAACATCACAGTAAAAAATATTTGTGCTCAAAGAAAAATTAAAACTACAATTGATTGCAAAAATGATAATAGATCCGTTCAACCAAGAAACACACAAGGCATTTGGGAACCTAAAGAGATCCCACAAAATTCTATTTGATTGATTCATAACCCTACAATGTTTCCACAAAGAGGCAGTTGAGTTAAGGAGCTAGTGGGAAAGTGAAAAGGCCAAGCAAGGCAGCAACCAAGAAGACTTGTAGAAAATTTAATAATGTTAATCAACATCTATAGAAGATCCTATTGATATCCCTAGGTTGATCCAAAAAGAATTGATAAAGCACCAAATCCTAATCAATTCATTGAAATAACCTTCCTTTGGACTCAACGTAGGCTTAAGCAAGGCAATGAAAAAATGCATTGAACTACTAGACTCAATGGAGAAAATTATTGTTGGTTCCCACATGTTCTCCATAGTAGAATTGAAGTTATAACACGCTCATTGAGAATTTGAAAGATCCATTTCGGAGTTACAAGAGAAATCAGACGCAATACTTTAGTTGAAAAGAATAAATGTAAGGAACTCTTAGTTCTCCTCATTATTCCCACTAAAGAGACTACATGTTTGACATCCTTTAAGAAATAAACCAACCATAAGTTGGAATTGATTGCTTGAGACTTGGAAAGATGTGCATTGGAAATAGATCACGCACTCCTTCATCACGTTGATGAAATCAAGTAGATTCACGAATGGGAATGCCTTGTGGCTAGCATGAGTAACACATCCTCACCATCAACTAGTTGAAAAGCCTACTAAAGTTATGTGCCAGATACTAAAACCAAATTCAATTTCATGATTGAAACCATCCTCCACCTCATCATGGGTATGGCTTGATGTAATCATATAAAGCTATGGGAATTCCCATGTATCAAGGGGTTTGGAATTTTTTAACTGAGGGGAGACATATAGAATTCCTGTAAGAACTATTTCTATAGATGCTCTTAATACTCAAAATCCATTCCTTGGTCAAGTTTTTCAATGAGAAATCACATGTGCCTAAACTATTCTAAGCATTGTATTTTTTCTATGAATTAAATTAGTTGTTTTCAACTTATGCAAAATAGTTTAGATAAATAGTTGCACTCTAGGTTATCACATAAGGACTATTTTGAATTGTAATCTACATGGACCAATGTGACAAGAATTTATGTGTCGTTAGAGTATTTTGTATAGGGCATAGTCTTTTCCATATTGTAATAACTACATTTTATTTTAGTAGTTTACCCTAGGCTAATATTTTTCCTTTCATGCTAAATTATTTTAATACTTTGTTTTTTGAGATTAATATAGATTTCTGACATTGTCATTCAGTAGATCTGGACTAATAATGTTTATTGAATTCCATCTTTGTTTTTCTTTACTTCTTTATATATTAGTGTTTGAGTTGTCCTTAAGTAGATATAGGCCAATCCTGTTTGTTGAATTACAATTTCTTGCTTCATAGTTTATGGGATAACACTTTGAAGGGTTTCCATTTTTCTTTATTTATCTTTAATATTAAAGCCAATCGAGACTAGTTGTGAGGTCAATAAGCGAAAGGATTTAATCATACCAAATAGGTGAGAGTCTAACTATGCTTCTCTCTTGGGTTAGATCCCTTCATTGCTTGGAGAGAAATTCCCCCAATTAACCATTCTTTGGTGATAGAAGGGTCGAGTCCAATTAACCATTCTTTGGTGATAGAAGGGTCGAGTCCATCGTACTTGTTGATTCATATAACGCCTAGTTCTTTATAAACCTTGCAAAGCTTTGGAAATATTATATCCCCATATTAAAATTAAAATAAAGTAGGTGGGGTCCCTTAATAAAACCATGTCAGATAGCACATTATTTTATTTCATATGAATGTCTTGATGGTTTACCATTCTTATTTATGCATATGATGTCATTTTTGTAAAGTTTTTTTACACATCATGGCTCATAATATATAATTTTTAATGTGTACGTTATTATACCTTTCACTTGAAAGGTGAAATGAGTAGTCATATACCATCTTGATTATATACATATGAGACAGTTATTGATCTTCGATAAGAGGATCATGACAACTCCTTTATTGAAAGTGCATTATATCAATTAAATGGATGACAACCATATAAAAGGCTCACATAAGAGGAAAAATGTGTATATATTAAATTCATACCATAACCATGCCATAAGTTCTCAACTACAAATAGTGTAATGAGTTCTATCATTGTAAAGCTATAATGCAAAAGTCGTGGGAGAACACACCATGGTAAGATATAGTAGTTGTGATGCATATTATTCAAATATGTGGTTTCATAGGATACCTTGTGAAAATTATAAATAAAGTGATATACCATGTTCTTTTGATGATATAAGGTCTTCATAAATGTTATGTTGTACTCATCTCAATGGCCTATAAGATTTATTGTTTGATTGAATGCATTTATAAATGTTCATCACAAAACATGACATACTGAAATGTGATTTAGTTGGAATATATGATGAGTCGTATGATATGATTGCAAGGACTTATCAATGTTTAATGTTAAATTCTTACATGTCATTTAAATGTGGTGATGTTAATGTGGTTGAAAGTGTAGTTTCCTGGGTTAGGATAAGCATAAGCACCCTGCATTATCTGGTATAAGAATTGGGAATTAATGTTATTGATGTTGCATCTTTCATTTTTTGGTGAAGACTTTATTAGGTTGGAAGTTGGCATTGTTGCGTTGGTATTGATGTCAACTTGAGTGCAATCTCTGTGCATGGATGAGATGATTGTATCAAGGGAGTGTTGGCATGGTTATGTGGCATTGATTGACCATGCAATCTATTACAGTTAAGTGTATTGTCTTGCCTATCTCAAAAGGAGTTAGATCTTGTCAATTAGTGTCAAGTTTAGAGGGAGTGTTCTGGTAGGTGCAGTATTTAGTGGAGAACAATCATAGTAGGACATTAAGTGATGAAGCCAAAAAATATTATATATATGATAGCTGGATTTCCTAGGCTTTGCGAGAATTTTTGCATCAAGAAATTTTTCCAAATGATCTTGAAAATGACACAATTGGATGGCCTCAAAAATACCTTTGCAACAATATATAACATCTTAAAAAATACCCGAGAATAAAAATTTATGGCAAGTTAAAGATAGGCAGGGTTCCACAGGTCTCATGGTTCCACAAGTGTCGCATCATCACACCCCTGTCCTTTTATTATTGGAGAACTCTATGTAAAGGCTCTGTTTTCCTGAGACTAATATAGCCTAAGAGATGGGAATAATTCCTGTTAACTACTACATATATTCATGTCCCACCCTGGGACCAATGCAAGGAGTTAAGTCTTGGAAGTGGAGCAGGCCGAGAGATAGAGACTGAGACTATAATAGTGCTAGTTAGATGTTACAATATTCATGTCTTGCCCTGGGATTGGTCGAAGTAGTTAAGTTATGGCAGTGGAGCGAGCTGAGAGACAAAAGAGAAAGAGATGGAGAAGAGGTCTTCGATAGATGTGAATATTCATGTCCCGCACTGAGTAGAGCAAGGTATGACGTGTGTGTTAGTTGAGTGCAGTCCCATGGTTAACTTAGCCTGCAAAGATGGAAAATTTCATGATAGTTGTTGAGGAATTTTATGTCGTTCCCTAGAGAAAAAGGAAAAGTGTTTTAACTATCCCAGGTTGACAGAGCCCAAGAAGGCAAAGAAACTTTATGTCGTTTTCCGAAAATTTCATGTCCCGCCCCAGGCGCTTCTCTATTAGGGATTGTTTGTGTTTGGGCTATGTTGGGTGTTTGAGGGTTCCTGTTGAAGAAATACCTCAACAAAAAACACCTGAACCCAAACTCTCCCCTCCATATTTGGTGCGCTGGAAATAGGACAAATGACTCTCTCTTATTGGCCAATGATGTTGATCAGGATGGTAATGTGGCAGTAGGGTTTTCGAGATGGACCAATGTCAGAAAGAAAAATGGTGCGACCATATTAACTGATAAAGATGACGTAGTGCACTAGTGGCAGATGAGTTGGTATGATGACATCCACATGATGTTAGCACATGACATGACAATGTGACACATGGCAAGCAGTTTTGGCATTTTCAAGTGTCCAAGTGGCCCATTTCCTAGTGACATGTGGCACCACAAAGAGGGGTCATGTGGTTTAGATGATGCTAACATGACGTAAAAACAAAAAAGGGGAGGCCCAAATTTGGGCTATTTAGGCACTCGATTGTTCGATTCTCACTCCAGGTGTACACAAGTGAATCATCCCAAATTATTAAGCCCCTGAACCCCCGTATATTCGGATCAACACAAGACCCATTTTATTCATGCACTCAGTTGTTCAGGCCTCACCACAGACGTACACATGTGCATTGTCCCGAATTATCAAACCCATGAACACATGTGTCTTTGGATTGACACATGATTGATTATATTCAATCACTTAGCTATTTAGGCCTCACTACAGGTGTACATAAGTGAATCCCTTTGAATTCTCAAATCTCCAAATCCATGCATCTTAAGATCGACACAAGACCCATTCTATATAGGCATTTGTGTGTTCATGGTCTTAGATGATTAACTCAAGTACAATAATGAAATGACTTGAACACAAACAAAGGCCTAATTACCTTGAGTGAAAGAGCATGGTTACCACCATGGTCACATGTAAAAGTGCCAAAGTGTTAAGGGTGTGAGAGCCTCATGCAAATGTGGAGTTAAGTGCCTTAATCGTTTGCCTGTGGTCGCAACACCTGGTCTCATTTTCCAAAGGGATGAATTTTAAGGGCTAAATGTTGGTCTAAATATGGAATATTAGTAGTTAATGGAGTTGTTGGAGCCAATGGCCTAATTTATAGTTCTTCTCATCCATTGTACAAGAGTAATGAATTTCTAGTCTAAAATAGAGCAAGCCATACTGGAGTATCCCTATAAAAACTCCTTAAGTAGTCAAATGAATAATGAGGACTCTGTTCAGTCCTGTGTATGTATAATGTTTAGTAATAGGAAAGGGAATCCACAACAAAGAAATTAAGGGATCTTCTTGTGTGGTGTAGTTCCTCCTCAAGCAATGTATTATGGACATAGTTTTCATTAATGTGTCTGACAAGAATATGAACCAAGAGCGCCTTGGATAACACGTTAGCATGTGAATTCTTGTAAGTTGATTACAATGGTAAAGAAAGTTCTCCTCAAGCTACAAGGAATTCAATGTTTCCCATACTCAAAGATGAGTAATGAATTAATGAAGACACTCCTGGAGCTATGTAGGTTGTAATGGAATTCAGTTATCAACATGGAAAACCATACCAAAGAACGTTCTCTAATTAATTCAATTGCAGTGACTGAGAAACAAGACTTATTAGAGAAATGGTGAGCCATATCTAAGTACCTCTTTGACCATGCAAAGTAAATTGAAGTCATCTCTAATATTTGTGTGTTGTACTGAAGACATTAATTGAGCCTTGTGTAATAGAGGAACAAAACACTGGTATGCAGAAAGAGATTGGTGGGGGATGTAATAGTGTCGAGTCTGAAGATAGCTATGAGAGCAAGTTGCAGAGTGAGGTTGAGTGATCCAGGTGGATATTGGTGGTCACCTGCCAATTCCACTTGTACCCCCACCATTGTCTTTTTCGGTTTTTTAGTTTCCTTAATTGTAGCACAATTTACAATTTTTAGCAGTTTTTCGGGTCCTAAACTCTTGGAGCCGTTTTGAGGCCCTAAACAACGTTTTTTTTGGCAATCTACTGCCAGCGAACTTTGGAAAAATACGTATTTTCTGTCGTATTCCTCGGAGAGATCTTTCCAACGAGGTATCATGTGCGTCAAATGAAGATAATATGACCAAGTCACGACCCCTGGAAGTTGGTTATCTAACTAACCCCAAAGGCGCCCATAAACTCTTGGTGTTACATCTCCACGGGTTAGGGTTTTTGTTGTTTAGGGTTTTCTCTTATTGTTCAATAATAAAAAGGCCCTTGAGCCTCATTGTAAGGCAGTTCAGAGGCATGTAGTTGCCACATCTCTTCTCAGGGATAAGCTATCATCGCCCGAGCTAGTTTATTTCTATTTCTGTTGCTAGGCATATTTCAATATTTTACATTAATGAAATGAAGTATTATTGCTGTTGCATCTCTGTATTTATGGTTATATCTGTAATTTGTTGTGTTCCTGTTTAAATCTGGATCAGTGGTATTAGAGTGGTCTACTCTTTCTCTATTTTTCTTTGCATGTCCCCAATGAGGTCGGGATATAAGGAGTTAGGGCTTGAACTGGTC
Organism: Pinus taeda; assembly: GCA_000404065.3. Taxonomy (NCBI): domain Eukaryota; kingdom Viridiplantae; phylum Streptophyta; class Pinopsida; order Pinales; family Pinaceae; genus Pinus; species Pinus taeda. The sequence goes on from APFE031563137.1 coordinate 135,740, forward strand.
GAATCTTTGCAAGGCCGGCCTCACAAATCCTGACGACCTCCCATGCCGAGTGAAAATAAACATGAGGGGGCAGGAGATCCTATCAAAATATTGCTCTAAGAGGCCCTTGAGTGACAAAGGAACACGATGATGGACAACTTTTCCCAGATCCTTCAGCGGCTACCCAGGGGCAACACATCTACTTCCAACAGCTACTCTGGAAGCGCCACACCCTTTAAGGTACAAGTTAACTTTGACATTCCCACATTTGAGGGTCATATAGATGGAGACACCGTAGATAAATGGTTAATTCTGCTAGAAGGTTATTTTTCTGTTCATGATTTTCCCGGACGAGAAAAGATTACTTTTGCACTTCTCAAAGCCACCCCCCACGTCAAGGACTGGTGGGAAACCTACTATGAGCAGAAAGATGAAAGTATGGCCTCACTGTTTTCAACCGCGTCTACTTGGAATTCATTACGGGATTCCATCAAGGAGCAGTGCTACCCTATCGGAAGCTATGAGGATAAATACATAAAGTGGACCACGCTGCGGTAGAGAAGGGACCAAGACGTGTCGGAGTTTACCAATATTTTTCATACCCTTTGCACAAAGTTGGGTATCAAAGATACTGAGCAATATTTGGTACTCAAATACTGTGGCTACCTACATAGGTACATCCAGGACGAGATGGAGTTTCGGGACATCTCCTCGCTCGGCACGACGTACCGATACGCTATCAAGATCGAACAGAAGTTTAAATAGAAGAAGCGAGACTTTGGATCTACGAATCCAAAGCAATGGAAAGGTGCCCCCAAACCATACAACAAAGGACAAATCCAAGGCGGGGTGGCACAGGACAACCCACCAAAGCTGCAAGAAAAGAACAACACTGAAGCCGACGAAGGACACGGGAGATGTGGTGTGAGTTCCAAAAGAGCTCCACTCACAATACAAGTGAGTGTCGGGCCAAGTAATCATTGGTGGTCGAGCTAAAGGCTTCAGAATCAAATGCATGTTCTGACTCTAAGTCAGAACCCGACAAGGGGAATGAAAAAGGGAAGCATATTATCGATGCAAGACCAATGCCACGATTGCCACCACGAAGATCCAGAAGGAGCAATCCAAAGATCCAAAGGAGGAGGAGCACTTCTTCCACTCCCAGATGTGGGTAAAGGGTTCCTCACTACAGTTCATTGTCGACAGCAGAAACCAAAAGAACCTCATTTCGGCAGAGTTCGTGAAGCGGCTAGGCTTACTGACTACAACACATCCCCAACCGTACACCATAGGTTGGCTTCACCAAGGACGGGATCTTCGCGCGAGCCAACAGTGTCACCTTCCATACAACATCAAGCCCTTCACGGATGAGGTATTATGTGACGTTGCTCCCCTTGATGTTTGTGATGTATTATTAGGCCAACCATACTTGTGGAAGCGACATGCTGTGTATGAATCAAGGTCTCGTGATGTTATTGTTACTTTGGGAAATAAGTTGTATAGGATACTGAAGGTAGCACCGCCTACCGCCATCTCTTTGGTTATTGCAAAACAATGTTGTAAGCTCATTTCCAAAACTAGGAAATTTTTTTTCCTGATGATACGCCCTCAGGGAAAGAAGAAGATGGTGGCCACGACCTCCAGATAGAGTCCCTTCGCAAGACAACTACATATGGAGAAGGTCATGGAGGAGTATGAGGACATCTTCACCTCCCCCGTAGGGGTTCCTCTGCACTACCAGGTCAAGCACTCCATCGATCTAACCCCAGGTGCGCCGCTACCCAATGGACCAATCTATTGGCGCTCCGTTCTAGAGAATGATGAAATCAAGAGGTAGATTCAGGAGCTGGTGTAGAAAGGTCACATCTGACTGAGTTCATCACCCTGTGGGAGCCCGATCATGTTGGTATAGAAGAAGGATGGGACTTGGAGACTTTGTATTGACTATCGGGCCCTGAACAAGATCACTGTCTGGAATAGGTACCCGATCCCATAGATTGATGACCTTCTAGACCAACTGAAGGGGGGAAAATATTTCAGGAAGATCAACTTGAAGTCAGGATATCACCAGGTACCAGTCGAACCCTCTGATCTGTGAAAAACTACCTTCAAAGCCAAGGAGGGCCTTTTCGAATGGTTGGTTATGCCTTTCAGGTTGACGAATGCTCCTACAACCTTCATGAGGCTGATGGATGACATCTTGCGACCATTCACCAACTCATTTGTAGTGGTATACTTGGATGACATCTTGATCCTCAGCCAGAGTTGGGAAGAGCACCTCCACCACATTTGATAGATTCTCCAAACACTACGGCAACACAAGCTATGTGCCAACTTGGCGAAATGCACTTTTGGCATGACCCAAGTTTAGTATCTGGGATACATTATTGATGAACAGGGGGTGCATGTGGATCCAGCCAAGATCCAAGTCTTTCGAGATTGGCCATCTCCAACCACTCTTACAGAGCTCTGCAGCTTTCTGGGTCTTGCCAATTTCTACCACAGGCTCGTGTTGGTATTTTCTCATATCACTTGGCCCTTGAGTCAAGTAACCAAGGGAGGAGCGAAAGCAAAATTCTTTTGGTTTGAATCTCAACAGAAGGCATTCATAGAGTTGAAGCATTGCCTCTACTCAGCACCAATGCTCGCATTACCAGGCTTGCAACAACCATTTGAGATCAAGACAGATTCCTCTGACTATGCTATTAGGGCAATCCTTACTCAACACGGGCATCCAGTGGCATATCAGAGTGAGACACTTTCAGACACAGTCCGGAAGTATCCCACTTATGACAAAGAGATGTATTCAATTGTGTAGGCTTGCCGACAATGGAAGCATTACATTTTGGGGAAGGAAATGGTAATCCACACAGACCACCGACCCCTACTGTTCATACAGATGCAAGGGAAGTTGCAAAATCATCGCCATTAGAAGTGGTCCACATACCTGAAACAGTTCCATTTGAATATCAAGTATCAGAAGGGTAGCACCAATGATGTTGAAGATTGCCTCAGTCAACCACCGATCATGGCGTTAACCACCATGCTTAACTCTTGTGGGCATGAGAATTCTGATTGGCCACTTCTCTACAAAAGTGACTGATCCGAATTGGATCCATTAAAATCATCAAAGTGCTATGACTGTATCAAATCAGGACAAACTTCAAAATTTGTGAACAAAGAGCTATCAGGAAGGACCTCTGGACATTTGCATATTGTAGCCAACAAGGAACGACGAGGACCTCGGTCAAAGCGCACTGACCGAGGCCCATGGAGACTGCGCAGGATGCAAACTGGCAGATAGGAAGTCTGGATCAGAAAACAGAGGCCATTTCTGATGTGCGATTAGTGCTTAGCTCTAATTGCACAATGCTAGGAAAAACCCCTTGAGAAGGAAAAGCCCCGAGCGCTCAGTCACATGGGAAGCCTGGAAACTATAGCGAAAGCGCTAAAGCGAAAGGCGGGCCCCGCGCTTCAAAAATCGATGGAATATCGAAGGCATATTGGGCGGTAAATGGATTTGGCAAGAGAATGAGCGATTCCATACATTGCACGACATGTTTCCAGCAGATGAGAGAGAAAATGGCCTCTCATCGCGAGCTAATGGTCGAGCAAGTCAACCACATGTTAAGAGAAAACACCGTAGGATTTGGGGGCTCCAGACCTGACGGCAGAGATTGCGCCGGATGGAGGACCGGATTTGACAGGGGAATTAAGCCGCGACATATAAAAAGTCTGAATTCTGATGTGACTGCTAAGTTGGCGGATGAGTCATTCCACAGTGTCACTGAAATACCAAACCGTTGAGGAAGAGCTAGCGCAGTTCTTGAGAGGACAAGTGGCCACCTCCCTATGAGACGTTGGCAATGATGCAGAGGCAGGGAACTCCAAGCGAACAGTAACAGGCGATCCGAAGGGGAAAAAGAGGAAACGAACAATCAAGGATAGATTGGCTTTAAGCCATGAACAAACAGAGAACAGAACAAGGGAAGGAAGGAATAACAAGAGAAGGGAACAGAGAAAAAAAAGACAAAAGAGACAGTGAAGCAAAAGGCAGAAGAACAGAGAGTCGAGCTGACCTGCAGCGTAAGGCAGCATCGAGCAGATAGAAGGCTTGAGAGGTTCAAGCGATCCCTGAGAGGATATCTGTCGGGAATTGAGCACCACATTGGACTCCTCCCATTAAAGACCAGAGAGGTCAGGACTTGGTAAGAAAAGAGTCTGTGCACTTTAGTGGCTTGGGGAATCCAAGAACCACCCTACTAAGCATCCTCTGTTTCAAGAGACTCAAGTTTAGCTCCTCATTGTAAATCTCTACTTCAAAGACAATAAAATAAGGCCACCACTAAAAGTTGGACCGGAGACGTAACCCAGGAGAATAGGGCGAACTCCTTATTAATGTGTTGTGTTCTTGTATTTTCTTACTGTGTTTCTCTTACTGTTTTCCATTTTCCAGATCTGTGTATTTTGCAATCTGATCAATCTGTTGCCTAAGATAACATAGACACACACCAACACATGAGTCTGTAATACCTTCATTCATTAATTATTTAACTGAGATCACCCATGAGTGATTTTCAGATCAAGTGGTATCAAAGTTGTAGGCTGTTAAGGTTAGACAAGCTTGTGTTGGATTTAGTTGTTGAATGCTAACTAGATCAAAGCTCAAATTAGGAGAAGGAGAGTTGGTCGAAACTAATCCTGAAATTGGGAGAGTCTATCCTCAAAAGACAATGTCAGAAGAAGGTTCAATGGGGCCAGACCCTTAATTCGTAGATAGTTTCCTAGCCATAAAGTCCATGGTAGAGGAAATGTATAGGGACTTTAAAAAACATAAGGATGAAGATTCATCATGCTCTAAACAAGACAAAGGAGAAGATGAGTCTCATTTCCATGACCACTCAAAAGGCAAAGGGAAAGAAGAAAGCTTTCTCACACCTCCTAATAGCCCTAAACACAAAAAGAAAGCATCTTTGATCAAACTAGATGTTAAATTGTATTTACCTATATATGATGGAAATTTGAATGCAGAAAAGCTGGACAATTGGATTAGAATTGATGTTTATTGCAGAGTGCAGAATATCGATTCAGACAAGAGAAAGATTCAACAGGCAAGACTACGCCTTGGAGGCACTGCCTTGGTTTGGTGGGAAGGCAAGTCCCAAGCTGACATGAAGAGACATGGTAAGACTATCTCTAGCTGGAGTGAATTTGTTTTTGCAATCAAGAAGCAGTTCTATCCATTGGCCTACATGCAGCAAGCCATGATGAGCTAGCAAACTCTTCGACAGTTAAAAGGGCAAAGTGTGCAAGGGTACACTCAAGAATTTAGAAAGAGAGCATTGATTCTAGGAATCTCATTAGACTCACCTGAGACTCTGTTGAAGTACATTGGTGGTCTACAAAACTACATGAGGCACACTATCCTCATGTTTAATCCCACTAGTATAGATGAGGTATCTGTACAAGCTACTCCTCTAGAAGCTAGAGGAAAGAATGGAAGTCCAGAAGTTGGGGGATCATCCCAACCCACTGCAAGCAAGAATAAGGAGAAAAGAAAACAGAAATGGAAAGAAAGCAAGGCTAACATTGCACAGAAAAGCAAGGCTTCATGCACTCATTGTAAAAAGGACGGGCATGATGATGAACATTGTTTGATTCTACATCCAGAGCTGAGACCTAAGAAGTTCAAGGGCAAGAAGAAGAAGATTGCTGCAGCTATTCAGAAACATTTGGGGTCAGACTCAGGAGATGAAACAACCATTGCAGCCACAGGTATAAAAGGTAAAAATTCTGAAGCATCTACTAGTAATTCTGCACAATCTATTATTGATGAAGAAATTGAGAGAAAAAAACATGAGCTTTTCCATATTCGAGTTATTTCCAAACATCAAAAGGTTGATGCTTTGTTTGATAGTGACTTACAAGTAAATTTAATTTCTGAAGCAATAATAAAGAAGTTGGGATTAGTAACTACACCTCACAAGAAACCATACCCATTAGGATGGTTGAATGATAAAACACAACTACAAGTGACTGGACAATGCAAACTCAAGTTTTCTTTTGGGTCAGCATTTGTAGATGAGGTTGAGTTAAACATAATTCCTTTGGACATATGTGGAATTGTTTTAGGAAGTCCTTACTTGTATGACAGAAAAGATATTTTCTATAGAGATGAGAACAAGTATCTACTTGTTAAAGATGGAATCGAATACTTTGTAAGAGCTCATAAGCTCAAGAATAATTATACTCTCATAAACTCAGGGCAGATGAAACGAATGATAAATTCATGCAAACAATTCTTACTGATGGTTGTAAAGGAAAAGAAACATGATAAAACCAATGTATTTGAAGGTTGTAATGCTACACCACAAGATGATTTAGAAAAGGTTGTTTCAGAGTATGATATCTTGTTTCAAGAACCTAAAGGTATGCCACCCAAAAAGGAAATAGTGCATGATATTTATTTTGCAGCAAGATGCTCCATTGCCTAACATCAGAATGTACAGGTTGTTCGCTTTAGAGAATGTTGAAATCAAGAAACAAGTGCAGGAGTTGCTTAAGAAAGGGTTCATCAGAGCTAGCACATCACCATGTGGGTCACCAATTGTTTTGGTGAGAAAGAAAGATGACTCGTGGAGATTATCCCCTTCCTCACATAGATGATATTTTAGATAAATTGAAAGAAAATGTTTATTTCTCCAAGCTAGACTTGCATAGTGGATACCATCAAGTCAGAGTTGTAGAACAAGATGCATGGAAAACTGCTTTCAAAACAAAGCAGGGATTGTATGAGTGGTTGGTTATGCATTTTGGCTTAACTAATGCTCCTGCTACTTTCATGAGATTAATGAATGATGTACTCAAACCTTTTCTTGATGATTTTGTTATTGTGTATCTGGATGACGTTCTGATATTTAGCAAAATGTGGGAAGAACACTTAAAGCATGTTAAGCAGACACTGGATGTTTTGAAAAGAGAAAAACTTTATGTTAAACTCTCAAAATGTGAATTTGGCAAAACATCTTTGAATTATTTGGGTCATATAGTAGGGGGTGGTGAATTAAAGATAAATCCATCCAAGGTGGCAGTGATTGTAAACTGGCGTAAACCCAAATCTGATACAGAAGTTAGAAGCTTCTTAGGAGCAGCACAATGTTGGAGGAAGTTTATTTCTAACTTTTCCTTAATTGCAACTCCCTTACATGCTTTAACAGGATTGAACAAGGTGTTTCATTGGGGAGGCAAATAGCAAAAAGCCTTTGACACCTTGAAAAAAAAGATTAGTACAACACCTGTACTAGCACTGCCTGATCTTCAAAGACCATTTGAGATCCAAACGGATGTTAGTGACTATGCCATGGGAGCAGTGTTGACACAGCACGGAAAACCCATATGTTATCATTCTGAGACATTTAATTCTGCAATAGTTAACTATCCTACATATGATAAACAATTGTATGCATTAGTATAGAGTGTGAGAAAGTGGAAACATTACTTAATGGGCAAAGAGACAGTAATACATACTAATCATCAACCACTTCAATATCTACACTCCCAAACTAAGCTGCAGCAATCAAGGCACTATAGATAGATGGGTTTTCTACAACAGTTTCATTTAGTCATCAGATATAAAAAGGGCATACACAATAAAGTTGCAAATACGTTATCTGTAGAAATTTTGAATAATATGACACTTATTCACAGAGATTATCCTAATTATACACTATTTGCAGATTCATGCATAATACATAACCTCCTCTACGTTGATCATCAATTTTGCGGAATTAAGAAACAATCGCATGCGCACATTGAAGCGTCAATCACACATATCAACACAATATATCACGGGGAAAGCATGCAGCTGAAAACCCCCAACTATATGTATATTATATTGATTGAGAACATGTAACAATACATAGTACAATACTCCTCACAAGTACTCAGCACTATCTCCACCTGTT